>APFE030687862.1:0-20734 GCA_000404065.3 Pinus taeda
CAATTTGGTGTAAGTAAAACAGTTGCACAACTGCAAAGATTTTGTTATTGGCCAAAATGAATGAGACAGTTTCTAGATATGTAAGTGGGTGTACTATGTGTGCTAAAAGCAAGCCCAAAAATAGAAAGCTAGGCTTGTACACTCCACTACTAGTTCCTTCTCACCCTTGGGAAAGTGTTTCAATTGACTTTGTTGGGGGACTACCTAAATCTAGAAAAGGTCATGACTATTTATATGTTGTTGTGGATAGGTTCAGCAAAATGTGTATTTTAATATCTTGTGACAAACATATTACAGCTGAACAAACAACAAAGTTGTTCTTTCAGCATGCATGGGTTCATTTTGGATTACCCACTTCCATTGTATCTGATCGAGATTCTTGATTTGTTGGGAAGTTTTGGTCAAGTCTATAGGAATTGATGGACACTAGATTGAAGAAGAGCACAACCTTTCATCCACAAACAGATGGGCAAACAGAAGTGGTCAACAAGATAGTGATCTAGTTGCTCAAAGGCTATTGCAACAAGCATCCCAAGCTTTAGGATGAGCATTTATGTTATGTGCAACATACTTACAACCGTGCTAAACATTCTTCTACACAGAGATCTCCTTTTGAGCCCTATTTTGGTTTCACACCAAGGTCTCCCTTGGATTTTGTCTTTGGTAAAGACATAGCGGTTGATGGACAGAGTGATGTGGACAAGGAAACCAAGTTCATTGAACAAACCCAAGAGATTCACTAGGCAGTACAGGAACAACTGGAAAAGAGCCAAGCCAAGTACAAGGCAAGGCATGATAATCATCGGATTGAGCATAGCTTCCAAGTTGGTGATCAAGTCTGGCTATATATCGGCAAAGATAGAATGCAAGGTGAAGGTAAGAAGTTGAAGCCAATAAGGTATGGACCTTTCAAGATACTTGAGAAAATTGGTGAAAATGCTTTTCACCTTGATTTGCCAGCTTACATGCATATCTATTCGTTAGTGAATGCAAAAAGCTTGAGACGGTTTGAACCTTCATTGTTTGAAGATCCCGAAAATAAGATTCAATTGCCTTCTATTTATGATCTATTACCTGAATATCTCAATGAATTGCAGGAAGATAAAGTTCTGGACATGAAGGTGAGAACTACGCCCGCAAAGGTGATGTTGAGTACCCCATGATTGGACTCAAAGGTTCAAAACCAGGCAGTGCGAAATGGATAGAAATTGGGCAAACAAGGAATTTGTACCCTCACTTGATCAATGCTTAAAAACCAACTTTTGGTGGTCCAAAAGCTTTTTCAGTGGGAAGGTCGTGATCCGAATTGGATACTAGAACACTCTCTAAGTTTTCATGAACTCTGTAAAATTCATGCCAAAGTTTCAAAGTCTTATAAAGATCAAGCTTATCAGGGATAACCTCGTAATAGTTGCAATTTGTGATCAGCGGGGAGCAATGAGGACCCTCAGTCAAGAACGCAGATCGTCAGCCCATGGTAACGTGCACTGCCAAAAGTTAGCAAAACCAAGAGTCAATTCAAGAAACGAGGGCAGTTTTTGATATGCGATTAGCGACAAGTTGTTAATCGCATATCGCAGGGAAAACTCCTCAAAGAAGGAAAAGCCCCAAGAGCCCGGACCCAAATAATCATAAATTGTAGAAAAATATCATTTTGATTGTGTCAGAATTGGGGTCCCACAAAAAAAAACCGGTAAAATATCGGAAGGGCTTCAAGCGGTAAGCGGTTTCAACTAAGTCCCACCCGATGTCACACAATGGGTGCCACGCATTCGGCAGAAGAGAGAGAAAACCGTTCACATCGGATGGGTAAACATCATGTGACTTACCCGCCCGATATGGATGATGATCGTAGGATCTGGGGCCCCCAAATCAATGATGGATATACATTTCGATGGATGACCAAACCTGATGAGGAAAACAAAAAGAGTTGTATAGGATTTGAAGTCCGATATGGATGATGCATTGGCAAAAGATCATGTTCGCAAGAATTCTTGGAGTTAACGGAATAAACGGTCATTTTGAAAACGTCCAAGAGAACTGACACTGAGTTCGTTATGAAACAGGTGGCCACCTCCTTGTGAAGTGTTATACAGTGATGATGACACAGAACAAGAGAATTAGAATGGAAAGAGGCAGGGGAACCAGAAAGCCAGGAAGCGGAAATGAGCAGTCAGAAAGCAGACTGGCCTTAAAGCTACAAACTGATAGAGAGAGAAGCAAGTAGTAAAACAATAAGCGAGTTAAGAAAGCTAAGAGCAGAGAACAGAGAGAAGAATTCGAGCTGATCTGCAGAAGCAAAGACAGCATCGAGACAAAGATAGAGAGAGTCAGAGAGTCTGTGTACTCTAGAAAGGGCTTGAGAGGTTCAAGCGAACTCCTCTGTATATGCATGTCATGTATTGAGTCTCAGTTTGGGCTCATACTATTGTGACCAATAGAGGTCGAGATTTAGTAAGGAGAGTCTGTGTACTCCAGAGACTTGGGGAATCCAAGTACAGTCTTGTTGATTTATATCTGTTGAGTGAGACTCAAATTGAGCTCATTGTTGTAAAAAATCTGCTTTGAAAACATAATAGAGAGGCCACCACTGAAGGCTGGACCAGGACATGTAGCCCAGGAGTATTGGGTGAACTCCTTATTAAACTTGTTGTGTTTATATGTTATCTGTTGTGTTTTCTTTAACTGCTTCAGTGTCTGTGTATTTCACAATCGTATCGATCTGTTGCCTAAAATAACATAGACACATCCATGCACATGAGTCTGTAATACCTTAATTGTTTCTCTTAGATCAATTTCGGATCAATATATGACCTAATAGATGATCATGTAACTATTGTGATAAGGAATTAATTCTTCTTGTTGATTCTCAGATAACTATGAGACTTGTAGAATTTCCTGTAGATTCACAAGCTCATTCAATTTACTAAAGCACAGGACAAGAATCTACTTCTATTTTCAATTAGCAAAAGCCAATAGATCGATGAAAACAATATGAACAAGAAGAATATAAATCAATGGCACATAACACAAGATGTATCTAGCGAAATCCACTACTCAAAACCCTGCTATCTATATTGCATATATCATAAACATAAGTGAAGATACAAAGCTTGTTTTCACTAGAACAATTCCGCACAAGTATGCTCAACTCTCCCAGCTCACAAGATAGATCTTGGCCAGCTCTCTAAGCCCCTAATCTCTTGCGTAATTCGTAGGATTAATAGCATATATTTAAATGGAATTCATGCTTCCAAAATTGCACAGTCCAAACATAGGATCAATATCTAATGCATGCACGATATTTACACTCCAATAAATAATACAACTAATAGTACAATGTCCGTGCACTCTAGTCTCAACTGGATCTTTCTCTGAATTGACATGCATGATTTTTTCATGAGGGAATCTTTAGTTAACTCGTGTAGCACTAGTGGATGCACTAGTGCACCAGTTGGCTATTAGTCCTCTATTAGTTTCTCAAACAATTTGGAGCTAATTTAACTGAACTTAACTCAGTAAACTGAGTGATCTAATTTCCAACTCAATTCAAACTCATACTGGACCCCTAAATCTTAGGGAGAACATATTCATGACTATAGAAAGACTTCCAACTCAAAATTCCTAAGCTAACTAAGTTAATTAAACTTAATTAACTATTATAAAATTTGATATGAGAATAGAATTCGATTTTAATTCTGAGTTTAACTCAAGGAAAAATTAAACTGAAATTTCTTATTGTCATTTCTCAACACCCTATTGGGCATGGAATCCCCCCAAGGCATGTTTTGGGGCTCAAAGCCTAAGTTTTGAACCAATATTGTTGTAAAGTCTCCACGAATTGTGGACGTGGAGCGCGAAATGTATTATAGAGTTACAAGGTTGTCCGCCCTAGTCTTTTACACTTAGAGCGAGGCTCTAAGTGTAAAAGATAACGAGGTAACTAAAGAAGTAGAAGCGAAGAGCAAGAGTTTAAGTGTCTAAGTTTGTTTTGGGTCGTAGGATAGGAGAAGGCTCTACAGCTGAATGCGCAGAGGCCTAGTAGTCCGCAGCTGAGTGCACAGATCCCTGCAACTGAGTGTGCATGGTGGAGTCGAGTCTGTAACGAAGGAATATAATAATAGAGAGAAGTTTTATCTTAATTATGTGTATTTGTTCTTGGGTTATTACCTGTTTGATATAAATTACAATTATATTGTTTATTTAATACACGTAGTTGTATGAATGATTTATATTGCTAAGTATACTTTACACATGCAAGTAAGCTAAGTTAATCAACTAACAACGGAATACTAGTAAAGGCTTCAGTAATAACAGCATTCGGTCACCGAGTAGGGCTATGTGAATACAACATATCAGGCTGCGAGATACGGGTAAGTGAGCCTAGCGACGTGCACGCAGGGTCGAACAGTGGACCACTTGAACTCATCAGACATATCCAGGGTGTGGAAACCTGGGGCTAGCACCCTCCCATACTACTTCGGGTGAGACCTCAATTCGCGCTCCATGGACTATTACCGAAAGGGCCAGTAGTACCGGAATTTGTTTGGCTAAATCACCTTTGAACCCTGGGTCAAGCCCCAATAAGCCAAGAAATGGTTCGGTTGTCGGGACCGGGATCTGCATAAGAGATGTTTGATGTCATGTCACTGGAATCCAACAAAGAAAGAAATTGAAGAGTGGCTAGACAAAAAGATTTGCGAGTTCGCGGTGCATGAAAATAGGAATCTGAGAGTATCGAAGGAACGGTGGTTAAAGCGCTACTTATATACGAAAATTGACAAAATTTTCTTTGCATCCTTCCCCTTTGAGTTGTATGAGTGGATCGCAAAGCTAGCAAACAGTCAAGGAAGGTGTAGGCTCGACAAATCGATTGTGTGGACTCCAGAGTTGGTGTGTAAACAAGAATCCTCGGAAGATAAGATCGTGCGTGCTGTGGACCATTGGCTCGATCAAATTATAGGAGGGGTTATCACCGAGTTCATGGTAGATACTTCAGTCAGCTACAAGAAGGTGGAACGACATTTCCTCAAAGGACCACGAGGTAAGTACGTTAAATCTTTGAACACTTGGATTAAAATGCTACTATGTGAAAAGCGGGTTATGCAAATAAATTGATGTTTGGGGCTACGTGAACTGGGAATATCTATAGAAATGAAGGTAGCGCAGAGATAGAAACTAGCCCCTTGATTTCGTCTCAGTGAGAAAGAGAGGAAGAGCTCGCGAAGGTTTCACCAAAAAGTGTGATCAGTCTAATAAGACAACGAATTGCGCGCATACCACCGCCAGCTACACCATCATTAGTTTCATCATATTCACCCCCATCTCTGCCAACACCACCTCCCCCACCACCATAGTTCAATATGGCAAGCATAATAAAGTTGTTGGTGTTCAAAGGAGTAGGGAACAAAGATTTGAACCAATTTTGGTTTGTGATAAAGGCTGTATGGGAAGTGCAAGGAGTCACAGATGACAACATAAAGAAGGCAACGCTGGTAAGTGTGTTGTAGTATCGTGCATTGACATGGTACATTAAGCATTCTAATGACAATCCAAATGCGGGGATCACGGATATCCAAGACGCGCTAAATAGGGAATTTAGTAGGCCAAAATCGGAGACACAGTCAATTATCGGGTTTAAGGAAATCGGATGCTTCCAGGTGAGACCCCCTGGGAGATGGATCAAAGAATGAAGTGTATGATTCGTGAAGCCAACATGAACTTGACAGATGGGCAGCACTGCACATAGTTTGTAGCGTCACTAACGCCGCATCTAAGGACTGCGTTGTCACAGCAGAAGCTATCCACTCAGGCCGAAGCTTTGGAGATCTCAATGAGACTGCACGAGACCCCAATACACGATCCTAGTCTAGGATTCCAACAGATCCATGCGCAGTTGAAAACATGTGTCTGGAGATGCACAGTTTGAAACAAGACAGGACAACTCACCTAGAAGCGCGCGATGAGGTATGATGCATAAAGTGCAAAGACCAAGGACATGACAAGGACCATTGTCGATTTTTCACGAACTAACTGGCGGGAGGAGGGCCAATGCCATTGAGACCAGAGGCACAAGCAGGACCAAGTGCAGTGCTTACACTATGGTGCACAATTTGTTAGATAGGAGGGAAGAATGGTATAGATAACTACATCTATTACAAAAGTATATGGAGACGTCCCAACAGTTGTTCTGTAATTTCTGCAGATCAGTAGGCCATGATGAGCGCACTTGTATAAGTTATGAACCAATAATGGATCGAACCCCTACCTACATAATTCAAGCCGAAACGTGAGCCCTCAATCAAAATGTGGGGGTTGCACGCATTGGATTTTAGGGCCGCGGACGAGGTCAACGTGGAATGGGACCAAGAAGGGAACACAGACATTTGATTTGTTACAATTATGGAGGGCTAGGGCATTATGTCCGCGATTGTACAAATTCGACGAGAGAATTATGTTTATATTGTACTTAGTTTGATCATGAGATGGAGGACTGCCCCACGCTGATAGCGGGGTTGTGCGATAAAGGAACACTCCAACCTCCACCAACTCATAACCTGCAAATGATGATGTTTGAGCCACACGAAGAGGACCTGAATGTAAACATCGTGCTCTAAAACAGTATCACGACAGGAGATGACAAGGGAAAGAAACCCAAAGAAAGTGCCTAGGTTTGCAAGGCTCCAACAAAGGAATCAAAGTTTGATTTGGAGCGCGCGAAGGAGACATTCATGGAAGCTAAGAAGAACTTCACAGAGGCCTCCACTTCAGGTAGTAAAGACAAACTAGAACTAGAGATGGATGCATCAATGCTCACTACCTTTCTAGAGACATGCATGAAGCTGCTACGCGACATCAAGGTTGTGAAGGGACTGTAAGAACTCGTCACTAGGTGCTCTAGGTCAAGAGAACCACGCGTAGTCCGAGAGCTCGGGAAGTACACAACGTGAACAGGAAAGAAGATGAGATTGACCGTGCAAATCGGGGAACATGAAATGGATCAAGTGATTTTGGATCTAGGATCAAACACGAATGTCCTGCCGAAGTAGACATGGGAGCAGATGGGGAGGCCCGCATTGCAATGGTCTCCTATTCAATTGTGAATGATGAACTAGAAAAAGATCTTATTGATGGGAAGATTGCAGGGAATAATGGTAGATATCGAAGATGCGAGCACGCTGGCAGATTTCGAAGTGATAGATATTGTCAATGACAAAAATCCATATCCCGCACTACTAGGAATAAATTGAGCCAATGACATGAATGGAGTGATAAATCTAAAGAAGCGTAAGATGATTTTTTAAAAAAAGTCACTACGCGCAGTGGTAGCTTTAGACCCTGCGGAAGGATTGCATTACACAGAGTCAGTGTGCGATGATGAGAGTGATGACGATCTAGAATGTATCTACAAGATAACTGTGTAGAAGTAAGACTAGGTGAATCCAACAGCAGATGGCAGTATTTCGTGGGAGCGTGAAATCTCCTGCACTTCATATTCGGATGAAGAAATAGAATGATGGCAGAACCAGTTACACGAGGTAACCATGCTCAATTGTAACATGATGGTAAGATCATTGTGTTGTGTGACAATAAAGGTAAGGGATCTGCCTATGTATGATAGGTTGGAGTCCCCAAAAAATATGAGATTTGGAATGAGGAGATCGAAATGTTTTCCTAGAGTGCTGATTTGGGAGGTATCCCGTCCCATAAGGCCATTTGCCCTGAAACCATGAATGAGAAGTATAGCCGGCCACTGACTCCTCACTACGTCTGGACTATCATTCTGTAAAACCCAGCAGTGCAGGGAGGTGCCATTTCTCAACTGTATTTGCTTGGACTTCAAGCCCAGAAAGATCCAATGAGCTCGCATTATCTTTTTAAGGAATTCTATAATACTGAACCCAAAGAATCCTGTCATTTGAACTCTAGATCAATCAGTATTTCTTCAAAAATTCTGTGTTGAATATAGGGAAGCATGACAACTTCCGTGATTAAATAGCAACGAAATGACTGCCCAAAATCTGAGCAATGTTTCATGGGTCAAACATTGCTAACTAAATAAACTCCGGTCTGGTAGTTGTCATCAATCAATTCTACAATTTGTTCAGCCCATCATCAGATTGTGATGACTCTTTCCAACATTAAAATCAAACGCGTTATCTGCTAAATGTTGCTTTATCTAGTTTCTCAAAGACCGGAGGTTTGCATCATCAAATAGATTTAACTTCCTTTTAGTGTCACTAGTTTTTTTTTAAATGAGATCAACTGAGTTTGCTTGTAATTAGAGTCTGTATGTTCCTATCGAAATCTAAACAGTTAATTTATTATTATAATTTAAGATATAAATTATTTTATGTATTAAAGTTTTACATATTTTGTTTGGGAATAACTCAATTGTAATGGGATACATGTGAAATTAGTCTTTCGGACTAATCACATCGTTAGGATTTGGTCTAGTCGACGTTTCGAACTAACTAATGTGGTTGGTTCATCCTCGGGACAAGATGAGAAATCAATCAATCTAAAGGAATAAATAGCATGGATGCATCATTGCCCGGAGTTAGCGGTTGCTAAATCCAATGGCTAATTTTCAATGGCTAACTGAACCACATTAGCTGGTTCAAAACATAGATCAAATCCTAACGATGTGATTAATCCCAAACGCTGATATCTACATTATGACTCCGTGATTGAGGGTGTCTTTGGCCAAAAAAATGTAATAAAATTAAATAAAAAAAAATATACATATTTACAAATATTTTGATTGTGAAATAAGAGGTGGTTTTTTGGCATGTGGTATTGATGAGCCATGGTATTGGTCCATGGTATGGTATGGTTAATAATATCCATAGTAAAGTAGGGTGAGTACCCATGGTTAAAAATATTATTATATTTAAGTATTATTTTGATTGTGAAATAAGAGATGGTTTTGGGCATGTGGTATTGATGAGCCATAATATTGGCTCGTGGTATGGTGTGCTTAATAATATCCATGGTAATATGGGGATGAATATCCATTGTTAAAAATATTGTTATATTTTAAGTTTTTATGTGCTTATTGATGAAATTTAAATATAGTTACAAAAATATTATTTTAATTCTTATGGTGAAGTGGATCTTAATTTATAACTACTATTTATATCAGAGATATTTTAATGTGATAAAGATGTAGATATATCTCAAAAGTAATTATATATTTTTGTTCTTTTAGATTTAAAAAAAAAATTATAAAATTAAATTCTAATAAAATATTTTGATTGTGAAATGAGAAGTATTTTATGGGCGTATTGTATTGATGGCTGGTGGTATTGGCCCATAGTATTGTAACAAAGCCTATTTACAAGTTAATAATATCTATGGCAAACATATTGTTATATTTTAAGTTTATTGTAAGTATTAAAATTATGATGTGTTTATTAATTAAATTTAAATATGGTTAGAGAATCATTATTCTATTTTATAAAGCAAAATGGATCTTACCTTATTAGTGCTACTCATAAGTTATATATTTTAATATAAATATTTTTAATGTAATATATATATATATATATATTATATATATATATATATATATATATAAAATTTATTCATTATTTTATTAATAACAACAAAAGTACAATGTAACAAATTGAATTTTATTATTTTTATTACTTTTTAACTTTTTATAGACACTACAAATGTTTACCAATGCTTAATGTATTATAAATTGGACATATTAATATAAATTCAATATATTAAAGTGACACGTGAAAATGTTTACAAATTTTCTTACATTACACCTACACATCACTCTTATAGTGGGTTGTAGAGGGTTTCTGGGTGCAATTATAAGGGTAATGTATAGATATAATGTGAAAAAGTTTGTAAACATTTTTACATGTCAGCGTAATATGTTGAATTTATATTAATATATTCGATTTATAATACTTCAATTGGCAAACATTTACTTGTTAGTTAAAATTAATATAGAGCCCAAGGGAGATGTTGTAGTGTCCGTAAAAAGTTAAAAGTAATCAAAATAATAAAACTCAAATTTGTGACATTGTAATTTTGTTTTTATTAATAAAATTATGAAAACTTTTTAGATTAAAAGAACTCATAAATATATATTATATTAAAATATATAGGTAGCAACAATAAGTTAAGATCCATTTCAACATATATAATAGAATACTGATTATGTAACAATATTTAAATTTAATTAATAAGTACATAAACTTACAATATAACAATATGTTTGGATTTTATTAACTTGTAAATGGGCTATGTTACAATACCATTGACCAATACCATGGCTTATTAATACAACATGCCTAAAAACCATCTCTCATTTACTCCAAATATTTTATTTGAATTTAATTTTATAACATTTTTTTTTATCATAATTACTTTTGAGATATATCTAGGCCTCTATCACATGAAAATATATAGGATATAAATAGTAGCTATAAATTAAGATCCATTTCACGATATAAATTAAATTAATAATTTTGTAATCATATTTAAATTTCATTAATAAACACAAAAAAATTGAATACTTGCAAATATATCAAGATTTTTAACCATGGATATTCACCACCACTTTACCATGAATATCATATCATGGGCCAATACTATGTGTCATCAATACCACATGCCCAAAAATCATCCCTCGTTTTAACAAGACTTACAATTAACAAGACTTTTAGCCATGGATACTAACCCCACTTTATCATAGATATTAATCATACCATACCATGGGCCAATACCATTGCTCATCAATACCACTTGGCCAAAATCCATTCTCATTTGGCAATCAAAATATTTTATAAATAATTTTTTTTTTTAATTAATTCTATTACATTTTTGGGTCAACACACACTCTCCATCCTAGTATGAAAGAGTTATTGCAATGTCCAGTTATATTATGTTATCTAAACATTTTGATCATCTAAAATTACATAAAAAAAAAAATAAAATTATTAATTAAAACATTTTGACTCACTGAAATTATGTAAAATAAAATTAAAGTAAAAATAAAATTAATATTAAACACATTATGTTATCTAAACATTTTGATCATCTAAAATTACATAAAAAAAAAAAAAAAATTATTAATTAAAACATTTTGATTCACTGAAATTATGTAAATAAAAATAAAGTAAATAATAAAATTAATAATTAACCACCAAAGATCCATCTTAATTACAAATCTATTAAGCAGGATCAAAATATCTCAAGCTGCAAAAGTTACACCTTGAGAATTTGGATCCTCTCAAAAAGTTTAATGAAAAAGATAATTTGAAACTATTAACATTTTGTTGAAAAAATCAGCTATCTATATTAATTATGTAATTGTTTAATATTGAATAAAATATATTATGTATTGTTAATATTGAATCAAGTAAATATATTTTATTTGTATATAAAAATAATCCATCATTATATATATTTCAATTTTAATCGATCTTTATCTTATATATTCGAATTTTTGTGTTTTTTTAATTAATTTGATGTTACTTTCCATACCATTAAAATTATTTTCATTGGCAATGACGTTGGGCAATTGAAAACATCTACGTTAACAGAGACACCTCTCTAGAATTGAATTTTTGTGTTTTTTTTAATTAATTTGATGTTACTTTACATACCATTAAAATTATTTTCATCGGCAATGATGTTGGGCAAAGGAAAGCATCTACGTTAACATAGACGCTTCTCTAGAATTGACAAGTGGCTCCCCCACTCTTGTATTAACTCTATTTTGTTTATCATTCTTCTGTTTTTCTACGTTAAGAGAGTCGCTTCTCTAGAATTGACAAGTTCCTCCCCCCACTCTTGTATTAACTCTTGAGATCTTTTTGTTTTCTTCCTTCCCATGCTTGGGAGTCTCTTTGAATTTTTGCGTTTGGATTCAAATACTCTTTGGGGATGAGCTTGTTCCGTTTGAAATCACATTTTGTTTATTTTTTAGCCACAGTTATATCTTTCTAAACAACTTATGTTATTGATGTGGTACTTTTTCTAGGCCCTTACTTATTTAATGATGTCTGAGTGTGATTTCATCCATATTATGTCCTTCGATTAATTAATATTCTTTATTCCATATACATCTAACATATCAGTTTCCTTTATTGGCATGTTTTTTTTGGATTTTTCTAGCACTTTTAACATATGAGCTTCCACCTCTGGTTTCCATTACCCTTCTTTTGATCAGTGTCTTAAGGATGTACCTAATCTGAAATTTCTTCCTCTTCTCTAATTAATGTATAATAATGTTTTTTGGATTTAAGGGGATCCTCTGCCTTTTCCACGTCCTTTGCTCGAGGGTTTTCCCAACGATGATGTCATTTCTAAAAACCCTCGATATCCAATTTCTACTGATTTTCTTTCTTTTCATCCCTGAGACTTAGGGGTCAATCCTTGAAGAGATGGTTATATTCATGGCAGCTACGAAATTTGAATGGTACATGCTCATAATCTAGAATGTTTTTTTAAACTTCATCATGTTAGGTGTAACAACCCTAGTGAAAATTCCATGTAATAAAGTTAATAAAGGAAAAATAATGACCAAGATCATGAGACACATTCAAAGCTGAATTTTGGGAAAACAATCCTAGTCGGTGTTCATTTAGTTTATTATGGCTAAGGGAAATTGACAAAGTTTTTGAAAAGGCAAGTGGCATTTATTGGCATTTTATTTATGAAAATAATGGAAGTTAGGAGAAAATGAAGGTGAAAGGTCATAGGTTGCACATGAGGAGGAAAATAATGGAAAATTAAGAAAATAGAGACCTAATTAATAAAAAAACTCTCGAGGATCAGTTCACAACATTTTGTTACTTCATTTTTGGAGCTGTCTCTCTATTTTCTCTTTCTCTCATACTCTTGGACACTTAAAGTATTCTTGGAGCATTCTAGCATTGGGGAAAATAAGGAAAATGAAGGACAAGAAAGCAAGAGGAAGCAAGGAAGAGTGAGATTCAAGTGACTACAACGAGATTACTTACAGGTATCGAGTTGCATGTATGATTTCCTTTGCTAGTTTTGGGAATGCATGATACATGCATGTGTGTTTTTGGATCTCTTGCTATCATTGGCATGGGTCTGCCAAGTGTGACAATGTCTTTCAACCTTGCCTTGCCATTTTTGGATAGCCATGGTGTGATGGGGTTCTCTTGTTTTGGTTGGGCTATATTGCTAGATGGATTCGAAGTTGAGTGGGGTGATCTTAGGATTAATCACAAGTCTTAGAAATAACTTGGTTGGATATATGGTAAAGCTTTGTTGTGAGTACCCTTGATTGGGCCTAGAAATCCCTTGACCCATAATGGTAGGACACATGGTAAAGCCTAGAGGGTGGAGACCTCATAGGACTAAGAATCCCTTGACCAGTAATGGTAGGATACACTGTAAAGATGAGAGGTGGAGACAGACAAATTCCTCATAGTTTAGGTGGAGAGATGTGGAAGCATCCATGCTTGTTTAAGGCCCAGTGGTCCGTTGGGATTGTGATATATCTTGGTTGTATTAATGAGGATTTCGGGCCTAGGAATCCCTTAGTGGATATACAATAAAACCCAAGGAATCCTTGATTGGTTTTTTTGTGAGTCTCACATTCATTCTTGGAATATGACACGAGGATGTTTGGATGAAAGAAAGATTTGGTTTAGCCTAATTTATGTTCAGGTGGTTCATGGAAGTCCCTGACTTGGATGGCTTATGCATACATTGATAAGAAATCTTTTTCCTTTGGTATTTCATGTGTAAATGTACTTGTTAATATGTGGTTTTTATGGTTGTTCCACTGTTATATGGAATTTGTATCTACAGATAAACACATTTTCCCTAAGTGGGTAGCTACACTTAGAACAATAGAAAGAAAATAGTTTAATATTTTCCTATAGTAGGGAGATGAGATGAAGGAACTTACTTGTAGTCTTTTGCTTCCTTGATCCCCTTTGAATTGCTCCCATCACTCCTACTTGAACCGAATCCACTCAATTGGTACCTGTGTCAACATAAACAGAAACAACAACAATCAAAGCATACATGATCTATGTACTATAAACCAATGGAATTGAAGACATTGAAACACATAATCATCATAGATATGAATAGGAATATGAGAAAATGAATAAAACAACTTTATTAATCTAGAAGGAAGAGTTTCACCCAATACAGTTCGATCACGTGTCACTCCTCCAACTTCAGTCCAACCCTCATCACACCAAAAGCACACCAATACAGCAGCATAACATTACTTGACATGAACTCAAACCTCAAACAAACAATATTTCCTTGCAATATTCGGATTGTAGCCCCTTGATCACTATGATGAGTGCTCAATTTATATGGAAATAGAGGTGGTTTTGTCATAAATGAGGGTATTGAATGGCCTTCCAAAATTGGAGTTAGTTTCCATGGAGCAAGGGATGAGAGGATAGGAAGTTAATTGATCCATATCATATCCAAATTTGAGTTCATAGGATGAGATAAGAGCTGGGATCCTTCTAGAATGATCTAGAATTAAGGAATATTCCCAGAACCCTATGAATTTTTCTCTCATTCTCACCCAACGCAGGTGTAAGTGGGCCTAGGTGCACTGAAGTGCAGGCTTGAATGGGCCTACCTGCATTGCAGCGCAGTTACACCTGAACAAGGTTGCATTGGTTTCCCAATGAGGCATTTCAGCAAGGCTTCAGGCTAGGAAACTTTCATGGATGGAAGGATTCAATGTGATGACTTGTCTAGGGCATGCAAAAAATAGATTAGGGTTTGATGAGCCCTAATTGTACTGATCTGAATGTCGGGAGGGATGTTCCCAAATAGACCAGTAACATCCACTCTTGTTATTATGTTGGTTATATGTTGGTTATAAGCATGGTTCATGATATACTTTGGTTATGGCTCTCATCATGATTTTATTATTAAAAGAAATGTGAATGAATATATGACCTAATAGATGATAATGTAACTATTTTGATAAGGAATTAATTCTTCTTGTCGATTATCATATAACTATGAGATCTATAGAATTTCCTATAGATTCAGAAGCTCATGCAATTTACTAAAGCAGAAGACAAGAATCTATTTCTACTTTCAACCAGCTGAAGCCAAAAGATCGATGAAAACAATATGAACAAGAAGAAGATAAATCAATGGCACATAACACAAGATGTATATGGGGAAAGTCACTACTTAAAACTCTGCTATCCGTATTGCATATATCAGAAATATGAGTGAAGATACAAAGCTTGTTTTCACTAGAACAATTCCGCACAAGTATGCTCAACTCTCTTGGCCAACACTTAGCCATTTCTACAACTCTCCAAGCCCCTAATCTCTTGCATAATTCCTACGATTAATAGCCTATATTTAAAGGGAATCCAAACATAGGATCAATCTCTGATGCATGCATGATATTTACACTCTAGTAAATAATACAACTGATAGTACATTGTCACTTCACTCTAGTCTCAACTGGGTCCTTCTCTGAACTGACATGCATGAGTTTCTCATGAGGGAATCTTTAGTTAACTAGAGTAGCACTAGTGGATGCACTAGTGCACCAACTGATTGTTACTCCTTTATTAGTTCCTCAAAAAGTTTGGAACTAATTTAACTTAGCTTAACTTGGTGAACTGAGTGATCTAATTTCCAACTCAATTTAAACTCATACTTGACCCCTACAACTTAGGGAGAACATATACATGACTACAGAAATACTTCCAACTTGAAATTCCTAAGCTAATTAAGTTAATTAAACTTGATTAACTATTTTACAAGTTGCTATGAGAATAAAATTCGATTTTAATTCTTAGTTTAATTTAAGGACAAACTAAACTGGAATTTCTTGTTGTCATTTCTCAACACCCCCACTCAATAAAAAAGTGATTATCAGCTACCCCGACCCTGTCTCTATGAAACTTGAATTTACATCTTGACAATGCCTTTATCAAAATGTCAGCATCTTGCTTCTCCATGGGAATGTTCTCTAACAACATAATCCACCTCAATACACAATCTCTGATATGATGATATCAAATATCAAGATGCTTGGACCAATCATAAAAAACTGGATTCTCGGAGAGTTTGATACAACCCTGATTATCGCATTAAATCACAGTTGGATCCATCTGCTCACCAAACAAACCAACCAGGATCTTACTCATCCAGATGGCCTCACATGCTGCCTGCCTCGCAACCATGTACTTTGCCTCTGCCGAACTAAGTGCAATCGATATTTGTTTCCTGTTGTACCAATAAATTTCCGCTGAACCAAAATACTGAATATCCCTCCTGATGTGCTCTTCCTTTTGGGTTGACTCCCTGCCCAATCTGCATTAGTGAAGCCTTGAAGCTTCACTCCCTCTATCTGTATGTACCATAATCCATATTGAGAAGTTCCCCTGAGGTATATCAACACATGCTTTTCTACCTTTTAATGCATCTTGGTAGGCCTAACCATCACTTGACTAACCTAGTTAACTGCATAAGACATATCCGGTCGTGTGTTCACCAAGTACATGAGTGAACCCACAAGCTGCCTGTAAATAGTAGCTTCCACTACTTCCCCTAAAGTAGCATCCTCCTTCCTTCAGTTATTTGGTAGAGGAGTCTCCATGGGTTTGTTGCTCTCCATGCGGAATCTCTAGAGTATCTTGTTGGCATACTTGCCTTGTGACACAAACAACTTCCCATCTCTTTACCATACCTCCATGCCAAGAAAGTAATGCATGAGCCCCATGTCCTTCATCTCAAACTCTCCTGCAAGGTCCTCCTTACAAGACTTGATCAATTGATCATCAACTATTAGTATGAGATCATCAACATAAAGTACAATGATCAACAATTTAGCTTCCACCATTATGTGGTATAGGTTTGCATTCGCTTCACTCTTTGTGAATCCCAACCTGGTGAAGTAGTTATCTATCCTGGTGTAGCAAGCACAGAGTTTTTGCTTCAACCCATATAACGCTCTCTTGAGCCATCACACATGCAACTCATGGTCAAAGGTCTCAAAAACTTCAGGTTGCTTTATGTACACCTCATCCTCAATCATGTCATTAAGCGAAGGCTATCTTCACATCCATTTGATACATCTTTCAAACTATCTATGCTAATAGTGCCAATATAGATTTTATTGACAAGTACATTGCAACAGGAGCAAAGGTCTCATCATAGTCAATCCCCTTTACCTATGAAAAGCCATGGGCCACAAATATAGCCTTATGCTTCTCCACACTACAATATGCAACTTATTTTACCTTGTAAATCTAATGGGAGCTCACCACTGACTTGTCCTCCAGTCTCGGGACCACATCTTAAACATCGTTATGAATTATGGAGTCATGCTCCTCCACCATGGCTTCAACCCAAACCGGCTGCTGCACCACTTCCTTAAAGGAATATGCTTCTGTTACAACACATTTTCCTATAAGATCCATGTATCTAGTGTACCTCTCAGGTGACCTCCTCTGCCTTCACTGAGAAGTGGGTTCTCCCACATTCTCATGTGCATCATCTAACAATTTGTTTGCCTCTTTAGTGCGTTTTATTCCCTCTCTAGAAGACTCTTCCTGAGTGGACTTCTCCACTCCCGAATCCTCTCCATGTGGTTTCTCCACATCAATCTAAGGCTCCTCAAACTTAGGAGCTAAAATCTCTTCATCCACATGTAGCTCAAACTCCCTCTCAAGTGAAACTCGTATGTCCTTATCCTCATCGAATCTGACATCTCTGTGAACCACTCTCATCCTATTGGTCAGCAAGTACACTCGATAGTTGTGAGGTGTATCAATGTAACCCATAAATATCCCCAGCTCTATTATTGGCTCAAGCTTCTTATATGCATCTCTGGTCACAAGGAAATATACCGATGACCCAAAAATCCTAAAGTGACCAACATCTAACCGCTTACCAAAATAAGCCAACTCTGGTGTCTCCATCTCAAGTATCCGATGCGAGCTATGGTTCTGAACATAAACCATTGTGTTGCATGCCTCAGCCCACAAGTGTAGTGGCAGACCCTGATCATGCAAAATTTTCCTCAGCTCCCCTACTATTATTTTGGTCTTCCTCTCCGCCACCCCATTCTTCTTAGGGTTATGGGGTGTCGTCAACTCCCTTTTAATCCCTTCCACTGCACAGAATTTCTTAAACTAGTTTGAGACATACTCACCATTCTTATCACTCCATAGAGATTTAAACTTCTTTCTCGACTCTTTCTCCACCAATGATTTAAACTCACAAAACTTTGTGAAGGTTTGATCCTTTTTCTGCATGAAAAATATCCAGCATTTTCTTGAAACATCTTCAACAAATATAACATAATACCTGTGTTTTTCCATGGATGTTTTCGAGAATGGTCCACACACATATAAATGGACTCACTCTAGAATAGCCTCTACTCAACTGTCTCTATCGTGAAAGAAATAATTGGTGTATTCTCCCAAATTTCACCCCTTGCATGCATCAACTTTCTCAAGCATACCTTTGGGAAGACAGGTAGAGATCTGCTGCAATATCTTCAAAGCCCCATGATGCAAATGGCCCAATTTCCTATGCCATAATTGCTAACGTCTCCGCTCTGCACCCTTTCCTCTTTTGTGTTCAAAGAAGCACAGTCCTCTACCTCCAGATTATAGAGATTCTTCACTCGAATCCCTATCTTCTTTACTTGACCAATGGCTATGTGTCGAAGGAATGTCTCTACTTTCAAGAAGATCACATCATAGCCTCTATCCTCAAGCATGGCAATGGATACCAAGTTCTTCTTTAGCCCAGGCACATACATAACATTCTTCAAGGTGAGTGGAGCCCCCTACTCCCTCTAAAACGTAATCATTCCCAATCTAGTAACACTATACTTCTCGTCGTCACGCATCTCGATATGCATCTAGAGATGTTTCTCCTTCAAGTCACTAAATAACTCTTTATCGTCGGTCATGTGGAATGAAGCTCCACTGTCTAAGTACCATACACTTCCCATCATTGATGACACCATGCATGAAATGAGGGAAAATTCCAATTCTAATTGAGAGGCCAAAGCCTCACTCGATGCTCCTCCTGAGGACTTCTTGAGTGGACAATTTGTAGCAAAATGGCCCAGCTCATGACAATGAAAGAACTTAACTTTCGTCATGTCTTTCTTCTTACCTCCATGATAAGAATCTGATTTGGAATGGGAATATTTCCCTTTCCCCTTCTTTGCCTTAATTTCTAAGGCATAATTCCCTTCATCATCGGTCTTTGATGAAGAGCCATCCATGGTGTTCCTCCTTGTAGAAAATATGATGGTAGGTTAACCTAATAATGCAATATAAATCAAAGCATAATACTATAACCTACTTCTACTATAAATTTGCGGAAGTTTAAAGATTGAGCTGAACAATATAACCAGAAGAAGAAGAATGAATGCACAATACACATTAAAAATACTTTGGGGAAAGCCTTAGCTAAAAACCCCACACTATCTGTATTATCATACAAGGTAGAAATACATAGGAATTATATAAAGCCTTAGCTCTCACAGCTAGCCAGCTCTCAGTACTATCCTCATAGATGCTTACAGGAAATCTTGACTTCTTTCCAACCTTCCTCTCTGCCGTCCAAGCTCATATTTCCTTGTGTTGTTCCTTTGGGATGATCTTTTGTTACCAAGTGGATGATCTCTTCCAAAACTGTGCAATCCTCAAGGATTAAATCCTTGATTGCATGCATGAGTTTTCTCTTTTAGAAAACACATGCAACTGATAGTACATTGTCCTTGACTTTAATCTCATTTTGGTCTTTCTCAGAATAGACATGCATGAGTTTCTGATGAGGGAACCTTCAGTTAACTGGAGTAGCACTAGTTGAGTACATGCATGCATCAACTGACTGTTAACTCACTATTAGTTCCTCAAACAGTTTGGAACTAATTTAACTGGACTTAACTCAGTAAAATGAGTTAACTAATTACAACTCAAATATAACTCAATCTTGTCTCCTTAATTTCGATAACTCTTGCATGACTTCAGAAAGACTTCTAACTTGAATTTGTCAAACTAATTAATTTAAAATTAATTAATTAATTATTTCCAAGTAGCTGTTAAGACTAAATTTGATTTCAATTCACAATTTAATTCAAGGACAAATTTAATTGGAATATCCTTGTTGCCATATTTCAACACTCCCTCTCAACAAGAAAGGGATTATCTGCGACCCTGATCCTGTCTCTATGGAACTCGAATTTACACTTTGATAATGCCTTTTTCAAAATGTCAGCATCTTGCTCCTCTATCGAAATATATTGCAGCAACATGATGCTCGTTGACCTATGAAAAGCCACGAGCAAAAAATCTTGCGTTATGCTTCTCACACTACCATCAACAACTTTCTTTACCTTGTAAAGCCAATGGGAACTCAGAATTGACTTGTTCTCTAGTCTCAGAACCACGTCCCAAACACTGTTACAAACTATGGAGTCATACTCCTCCACCATAACATCAACCCAAATCAGTTATTGCACTGCTTCCTCAAAGGAAGATGGCTCAGTCACAACACATTCCCCAGCAAGTGATCTGGACTTAAACAGGAACACAACAAAATACAGAGATATCCATATACACAAAGATGCAACGGAAATAATACTTCATTTCATTAATGGAAAATACTGAAATATGCTTACAACCAAAAATGGAAATAAACCAGCTAAGGTGATGGTAGCTTACCTCTGAGAAGAGTTGTGGTGGCTACATGCCTCTGAACT
>APFE030687866.1:3448-29263 GCA_000404065.3 Pinus taeda
AGAAGGCGCAGTGCGGAGACGCCACAGAAGGCGCAGTGCGGAGGCGCCACAGAAGGCGCAGTGCGGAGGCGCCACAAAAGGCGCAGTGCGGAGGCGCCACAGGAGACGCCACAGAGGCGCCACAGAAGGCGCAGTGAAGAGACGCCACCGAGGCGCCACAGAAGGCGTAGTGCGGAGACGCCACAGAGGCGCCACAGAAGGCGCAGTGCGGAGGTGCCATAGGAGACGCCACAGAGGCGCCACCGAAGACGCAGTGCGGAGGCGCCACAGAAGGCGCAACTGCAGAGGTGCGCAGCGCCACAGAAGGTGAAGTGCGTAGCGACGCAGGCCAGAGAAAAGGAAATTGCATATCTGTCTTAAGATCTTTTGTTGACTGATTTTTTTGTTGAAAGGTGTTCTGGGTTTAGTTTACTGTTATTGTGGATCTGGTTATCTGGGTGACTTACTGGTACTTGATGATCATTTGATGTTTATGGATCCAGTTTGAAAATTTATGAAAAGTGGTCCTTGAAAGAAAGGAAGTAGGGGGTTGTAGCTCCCTTCCAGGAGAGACTGGAAAACGAGAGAGAGTTGTAGCTCTCTGCAGGTTGCAGCCTGCGTACTGGTAAAGGACTGCACCAGTACAAGACCATTGTAAAAGGAGTTTCTAATTTGAAAGAAGACAGAGACATATTGCAGCAGGTGGTTTTCACCCACATTGGGTTTCCACCTTATATCTGGTGTTCATTGATGTGACTGTCTGTTTTTCTTGCTCATTATTTTATGGTACTGATATGCAAAAATAATTCAAAGTGTAAATAAGGAAGATTTGTTAAAAGAACTAGATAATACTGATTCACCCCCCCTCTCAGTATTATTTTCAACAGGAAAAAGACATGAAACTAATCATCAAAATAAGAAGTCAAGTTTTGTACCATGAAAATTCACATCCATTATCAAAGAAGCCTTACATAAGCCATATTGTTCATGATTTCTTCTATCATCCATATTGTATGTTAAGCCTCATGATCATGCATGTTGAAGTCCATACTTATTATCTATCCATTTACTATGAGATCATGACTTCAACCTAACCTATTATCATAAGCTTTTCATACTCTCCTACTACATTACGCCCCACCTCTATCCAGAAAAGAAAATAATAAAAGAAATAGAAAAAGATCAAAAAAAGAGTTTGGTTGTGAAAATCCAGGAAACTGGCACAACACAAACTTGAATTCATATCGGAAAACCAACTAATTTGACCAATATGAATTCCCTAATTTATTTTACCTTTTTCATTAGTTTATTTTGCATAAATAATCCTCCAAGAAATGCAAGACTTGAAGACAAGTGTTAACATAAGCAAGGGGGGAGTTCGTAATAAAACTATGCAAATAGTTTGAGCAGTTGTATTGCATAAGGGACTTTAATTACATGTAAAAAGGGACTTGAAACATCATTTACAAATTTCAAAAGGGACCTTAACAACATTAACATTCAAGGAACTTGAATCAATAGAAGATGCAAGAAAGAACATGAAATGACATAATATCAAAAGGTTCAAGACAACAATTATAATTGCCTATATTCCATTTGAATGTATCTTTGAAGAACCATCATCATGAGCCAAATTTGGATGAACCATTAGAAGTCATCATCAAATCAGTATGAATATCAAGCTATGTTGCAAAAGGGAAAGTACAGTTAAAAATTTTGCTCTTAAAATTTCGATTTTTATAAAATTTTCTAGAAGTTGTTAAAACTAATTTATCTTGATATGCATTCTATTACACTAACATTCTACATTGCATATTTATCTTAGTCCATTACCTTCTTCATAATAATCCTACCATACAATAACCCTATCCTCATAATAATCTTATTCATTATGACATGTCCATTACACCATCATACATCATCATAACCCTACCATTACCTTACCATACATTTCACTTAACCTACATTAACCTACATTAATACATATATCCCTACATTTTCCTATAAGCATTTTTGATTCAAAATTGAGGACAATGTTTTTTCCATTAAGGAATTTTTTTGTTGCCTACAAAACACAAGAGTTAGAGTCATCATAAAAAAAATAAATTATTTCAAAATGACCTATCCAATGATCATTTTAAAATCATAACTAGAAAAAATGAATAAAATGACTAATATACGTATGAAGGGAAAACTATAAGCAATGAAAAGGCACACACACACACACACACACACACATATATATATATATCATTGCAAATACAAATGGAACCATGAAATTATTGAAACGAAGATGGGCATACAATAGAATGAGTTAAGGCCTTATGAAACAAAATTTCAAAACATAGCAACGTTGAAATCAACATCAGAGGGTCAAATCAAAACGATCAATTTTTCAAAGAGAAGTTTGTAGATGTGAAACTCAAAGAATTACGCAGTTCTGAAATGATGTGAGTTGTGGAGCAGTGCTGATTAGCCATAGAGGATACTCTGGACTGTAGAAGGATAGTCGTAATAAAATTTGTGAGACTCTAATCCATGGAAAGAAGAAAATTGTGTAGGAACAGAGTAGAAATAACAATGAAGAAGACTGCCTAACAAATGTAGAAAGAAACCCTATGTGGAGGAATCACTGTAGTATGGAGAATAGCATGGAATTGGGTGAAGAAATTAAAGGACTGTGTGGAGAAATAAAGGGAAATAAATCGGTTTAAATGACGAAGTTAGAGATCGAAATTTGTTCTACGCCAAGATGACCGTTCTCTCTAGGAAATCCCAAGCGTTTCACAAGCGGTAGGAAAGAGTTAAACCCATAAATTTATCAAGGGTTAGAGGATTACAAGGATAGTTAAACTCAAGATTTTATTCAAGAGGTGTCATAGTATGGAAAATGTGACTTCAGTAAAGGATTTGTCACCATAGATACACACTGCCACATGATGCCACCTGTAGATTTTGAAATGCTGAGGGAAGAGTTTTAATTGAAATTGTATTGTTTAACACGGTAAACAACCCTTTCCCAGAAATTTCTACAAGTTTTCTTGCAGTTAATCAAAGATCAGGTAATCTCGCAATTTCCTCATGCATGGTTGTATGTGAAAACACAGAGTTTTTTATTTTGATACATACAAAGAGCATAATTTTTCCTATTTTTATACACATATTGGGCATAATTTTTCCATATTCTCATATATATATATATATATATATATATATATATATATATATATATATATATATATAATATATAGTGGAAAATTTGTTCTATCCATGTGCACAGTGAGAATTTTCGATACAGGTGAAGATTTAAATGGAACTATGAGAGAAATGTGTACTCGTGAAAAGCTATTGCTTGATCAACCTGATCTTTTGTTGCAATTTGGATTAAATCTTTTTCCTGTCCTAGTCCAGGTCTACGACTCAAACATGAACACTCCTATTCGACACAAATCTATTGCCATCATTAGCAAGTTGGTATATTTTAGCAATCCTGAAATGCTCATATCTTTTCTTCACGTGAAAAACATATCAAGTTTTTTTAGCTCGTGTTTTAGCATGGAAAGATCCCCGTGTTTTGGTCTCTGCTCTACAGATAGCAAAATTTATTATAAAAAGAACTTCCTGATACTTTTCCCAAGTTGTTCATAAAAGAAGGGGTTTTTCATGCAATAGATACATTGATATCAGCAAATCTATCAAGTTCATCTTTAGTACAAGTCTTTGCCTCGCATAAAGATTATCTTTCAGGATCATCTGTCCCAAATTCCACATGTAATATTCTACATTCGGATAGGTCAAACAGTGAAACTATTGGAGAGAAAGAATCTAGAGGTTCAAATACTGGAAGTGTTGGCTCACTATTTCCTTCTGGAGATGAAACAATTCCTATTTCCTTTTGGAGATGAAACACCTCATGTGTACTTTTAAAAATTCGAAATTGTTAAGAAGCCACTATTTTTCGTTGCTTTTTCTTAGCAAAAATGAAAATTTAAAAACTAAAACATGGGTTTTCTTAAGAACGAGCCTAATTAGGCTCAATTCGGGTAGTTTTCTCAAATTCATTGCTATTTGGAATATTTTCCTGGTTCTTTCAACCCTTGTTTTGTAAATTGCGTGGGAAAATCGCTGAAGTCAACTCTGAGCTTAATGGATCTTCTGGTTTGGTTAATGGAAGACCATACGATGGTGGATGGATAGAAAAAGTACACATGAATGATGTTGAAAACGTGGACTCATTGTTGGATATATATCAATATACGACACTATGTGAAAAGGAGGACTCTAGTCATTAAGCAACACCACCTCTCTTTGATGAAACATAATGATTTTTGTAAGTCCTTTAATTCATTGTTTCAGGAGGTTAGAGTCGAGAATTTTTTTCTATCCTTTGATTAAAAGTTCAAGGAAATGTATTTATTGTTGCTTCCTAGGAGTTCGAACAGTGTCCTTGAATTAAAGAATATTGCTTTGAGAATGTTTTTCTTATAGGAGTTTAAAAAAAAAATCAAAATTGATTTGAAGGATAGAGAGCAATATATTTTCCAAAATTGATTTTTAAAGAAACATAAAGGATTGTTTATTTTGGAATTTAAGGATCTCTAAAGGCAGAATAAGATTTGATTTGCAAGTATGGTGTTAATTAAAAGCAGAGAAGGTTAAAATTTGATTTCTAAAACAAGTATGGTTTTGATTTTAAAAGTTGAAGGCATAGATATCCTTTTAGAAGCAGCTCAATAGGAAGCTTCATCTTTAGGGGTCAAAGCCAAAGATACATCAACAAATCAGTCAGCATACAAGCACAAAATATTAAAGAAACGAAGGAGGCAAGCATGAGGACATGCTTGAACATCAACAAGTGGGAGATGTTGGCCCTCGATTTTGATCAAATTTTTCTTATTAAAATACACCTAATTTCCATCATTATCAACCATATACCATCCATATACACCTTGTTTTGATAAATTTATATATATCCAGGTATATAAATTAAGTTTTGCAATTTTTAGATGTTTTTATAAAAATTGGATTTTAAGTGCATTTATGGACAGGACCAGAAATTTCCATAATGGATTTATTGATGTCATACTTCTAGGACACCTGGGCATAAGCTGAGCACATTTTTAGAAAGATTGGAAACTAAGATTTAATGTTTTCCTATTGGTTCGGTCAAACTAATCTAAAACATGACCTGTCAACTCTAGTCAAACATGACCTGTTGTCTAGAAAATCCCTAGGAAATAGGCCAAAATTAGTGATTTTGGGATTTTTCCAAATTTTGTGTAATTGAATGGGTGGATTCGACTAGGATAGATGGGATTAAGATAGATAAGGTTGTTAGAGACTTATTAGTCAAGTTGTTGTTGTTGTTGTTTTTTTTTTTTTCTTTCTATTTAAGCCAAGACTATTGAAGGCTTAAGAATGTAGAATTTATGTAATCTGATTTTGAGACTCTTTGAAGATTGAAAGTTAATTGAAGAACCTGTTTCATTTCAATTTGTTGTTCATGCTTGGTTGATTTACTAAATTTGTTGTAGATGATATTTCTTCAAGTGTGCAAGGAAATAGTGGAGGGCCCCCACACCAAGCTAAGTGCACTTCTTAGTTAAATTTTCATAGTTTTCATAATTTAGTTCTTGTTTCAAATGTATTTAGATGAGTGACGATTTCTGAATGAATATTGGTTTAATTCTAATCTACATATAAAGGGACACAAAGGAATTTAAGTTAAATTCCCCTTCTATTTGATCTTGAACTAAAACTAAATTTCATTCTCCTTTTCTTATTTGAAGTTATTTATGCATTTCTAATTTGAAGCAAGGATTGTGAAGAAGGACAACCAGGTCCTCCTTAGTTAGGAGCCTCTTCTTTTACATCTTCTACATCATAAACCATTGTTAATTTGTTCTTTTGGATTTCTCTTCATGGAAATAGTATTGTAGGGAAGGACAACTAGGTTCTCGTAAGTTAGGAGCCTCATCCCACATATTATTCAAGTGAATTAGAAATTACTTAATTAGAGTTTATATTTGTAATATGCATTTCTTTCAACCTTTATATTTCATATTTTAAAAATGACTATCATTGGAATCCATAGACTTTGGACATGCTTCTAAGTTCTACAAACCCGGATTTATAATAAAATACTTGTGTTAATTTATTCAATAAATTGACCCAACAATATCTTCATTCCATAAAGAAGGTTAGCACCTTGATTCTAGTAGATGATAACTTGATACTATCGATAATGTTTATGAAAGGCATAATAGCCATAATGATAGAAATAACAATGAGATTGATATTCAGGATTTTTTGTTGACCATGGTCATGTTTTGATGTGTTTAGTAATTATGGAATATGGTAAAATTGAATGCCCTGACTTGATGGACTGAGTTATGTGACCAATATGTAAGGTTGTGATCATGACTCTTGAAGTTTACTCCTATTAGCTATTTGACACTAACCCTTGATGAAATATTGATGTCATGATGTAAGGGTGAATTATATGATGCTAACATGATATAACAATGATGAATATGTGATATAATCTAACTTTATGATCTATCATATTTGTTGAAGCATGAAAGTATTATAGACAGGTTGATGAATTGAATAAAGATGACTAAAGTAGATTCACATTCAGAGGGAGAATCTCTCCATAAGTTCCTTAATCCTATTACCATTGGAATTATATGTATATTCTTTACTGTTGAAATAAGATTTATGGACATGAATAGACAATTATATGACATTGTTGATCTGCAACAAAGTTTTGATCTGAGAAGAGAGCGTTTTCCCTTACTCTAAGCCTCAGTCACATGGAAGCAAGCTTATAGGTGTGACTGTAGCCTCTTAGCCTCATGGAAGTAAGGTCAAGGGTGTGAGTGTAGTATCCCAACCACACAAAAGAAGGCCTATGTATGTGGTTATGCCTACAGGACACAAAAATTGAAGTTTTATGCATGAAATCAGAATTTCACCTGAAGGATGACAGACCTATAGACATGGAGAAGACAACAAGAAGTTCTATGAATATGGAAGTTTGAATTTTTATTATAACATGAATATGTAGAATGAACTTGTGTTTGTAGGTGACCAGGATAAGAATATAGATATGTCATTATGATTTAACTATTGAAGTTTTTGCTACAAGAGTTTGACTAGATTTTGTTGATTGACATAGATGATATGTGTTTGGAGTTTTGACATGATAATGATTTAGAACTTTGACTTGATGATTAGAATATGTTTTGGACCATATATCTCACTATGATAGAAAATTTGGGATTTGGTGTGATGACTAATGATTTTATTTTATGACTGATAATTTTCCTTGACAACAATGCTATGTGGGCATAATGACTTTCAGTGCCTAATATTGGTATATTGTGTTGACGTCGTTAGCTTTAATTCAATGGTTGAAGTATTGAGAGTTTTGATTTAGTACGAAGTAATCTCATAATAAATGGGTGGAACCTACATGACTTATTCTTGGTGTATGAATTTGCATCTAGTGACTTATATTATGATAATGAGAATGACTTGATGAAATTTGGATTGATATTTCTTAGTAAATGGAAATTTGTTGATAGATAAAGTTACAACTTGATTAGAGCTCTACCTATCACCTGGTCTAAAGAATCTGATATTGTGATATTGATGATTTTGATATTAGTTCTGATATGGCATCTAAACTTTGATAAGCTAACTTAGTTGATTTGATTGTACAATATTGATTTAGTTAAGGCTAAAAATATTGGTTTGGTAAAGTGTTATGTTTGTAGAGAGGATTGTATGAAGCAAGCTCCTCAAACTTGATGTGTCTTCATTGACATTTATCTGGTGAAGCCAAGATGATGTATACTTCAGAAGTGTTCCAAGGTATGATTTTGATTTTGGTTTTGGTTTTGGTTTTGTATGTTGATGGTCTACTGTTTACAGATAATGAGCCTCTGATGATCAAAGTAAGAAGGAGATGGCTTCTAAATCTTGAAATATTGAATCATGGCATGATGAATCGATTTCTGAAGTTTGGAAAAGAAATATATATTGCAAAGCTATTGAAGAGTTTTTGGAAAGTGGAAATACAAATCCTTGGACACTGATTGGATTTCAAGAAGTTGTGAAGAAATATTGTTAAATTTGACTTGGCACCCAACAATTGATTGAAGCATTGATGTTCTATTTTGAACACCTGTAATTAGCAACATGAACTCGACCAAATGAGCTATCTCTTGGGGATATATATATATATATATATATATATATATATCCCCAAGGGATAGCTCAATTGTTTGATTTCTTGTTGCTAATTACCTCGTTTATTGGGAGGTCACGGGGTAAAATTTCCTTGATGCCCTTGGGTTTAGACCTTGCTAGTTTGGCTGATAGGTAGAACCCTTCGGGTTGATCTACTTGGATTTTCCTGTGGATGTAGTGGTCACTCAGTGTCTGTGAGCTACCCTTATATGTGTGTGTGTGATGTGCATAGAACCTGAGTCGATTCATGATTGAGCCGCTTCATACACAAAGTTTCCATCTAGCACCATTCAATATATTTGCATGGGATGATCTATTTTTGGTCTGAGACATTCTTCCTATGATATGTGACTACATAGATATACTGATGTTGTTTGGATCATTATTGATGAGATGAGCACATTTGGGTGCTACCTTAGTAAGATATCGTCTACGATATTTTTGGATGAAGAATTTTGTAGCTTTAAGAAAGCCCGAGGTTGAGTACGATGTTGCATGGCTAGCTGTGAGGTGGGATGAAGACGCTGTTTGGAGAGTTATTTGAGCAAGTTCTAGATATGAAGGGATACATTGCAATAATAATGAGTGGGATATGATAGGAATAGAATCATGTATATAGTTGGGACTGAGATACCTTCATATAGTCAGATTATGTTGTTGTACGATACAAGCTTAGGCTTGTTGTACCATGGTATCATTTTTATGATATGTATATTTATTTTCTAATACGATATTTTATTTGATGTCTAGTATGAATAGGAGACAACTGGTATTGATACATGATAATTACCATATATGAGCATGATGATATGTTTTTGATCTACAAAGATCATCGTTGATCGAGAAAACTAAGCCAACTCTTCACCCCCTGTCTGAGCTCCTAGGGTGATGAATTGAGATAGAGGGATCCTGGGGTAGAGGGATCTATAGACAATAGGGTCGTAGATATTACCCCCCTATATGTTACCATAGGGTTGGAGATGTTGCTCCCCTATCTTGGCGTTTGCAGAGTATACCCCATTTGGCATCATATCTACAAGTTGGGCTTGTTCGGATTACCTCTCCTCGTCTGGCCAACGGGTTGAGTGTATTCAGGGACATACAACCCAAGCTGATTATGATGCAGGTGTTCTACCACATGACTCTTGAGGGTCATTGTTGGGAAGATCGATAGAAAATAGGATGGGTTGAGATGTGCTCCCCTACATCACCTATTGCTCGATATGGGGTTGTAGATGTTTAGCTCCCCCATGAGATTCTGGGTTGAGATATTCTCCCCAATGTGGTCCGAGGTTGAGATGTTCTCCCTAACGATATGCTCTTCGATGATAATGTGGGTCGTATATTTTCTCCCGGTCTATGTTTCCTAGGTGGTAACATTTGGCTCCCCAGTGGCAGCGATTTTTGGGTGGTAGTAGTGGCTCCCCGATGGATAGAGGGCGGTAGATTGAGCTCCCTTACGATGTCAAATTATTCTCATTTTAGATTCAAGAATGTTCATCATATGAGCAGGGACAATCAAGAGATGAGAAGGAATAAGCAAGAGATGGATCAATACGATTAGTGAAGATATGATGAGATACTTGAGATTGGATATGATCTGATGATAGGATATTGTTGGCTTAATGGGCCTGAACTAGGTTCAGCATTAATTTAGCCAAACAAATCCCTACACTACTGGCCATTTCGGCATCAATCCGCGGGGCGCAGACTAAAGACTCACCTGAAGAAGTATGGGGGGATGATGGAACCAAGTTTCCGCACCCAGAGATGGTGATGATGTCGTTTTATGCCCTAACTCTGCTTTTGCGTAGATCGATAATCCTTTTAGGGCTTATCAATATACTTCTCTTAATTGGCCTTTAGACTTTCACGAAGGTCTATGATCGTTGTTCTCAGACCCTAACCAGGAAAATCGCCCACTTACGCGCTTCTATAATTACTCTTACTTTCGTATTTACCCATATCGGCTTAAGTATCTGATAACTTCAATATGCATTAATATGTTCTTTGTGTAAACAGATATTATCACTTGCATTCAGATAACAATGCAAAACATATAGATTCGCGCATCAATATAGATTTAGATCATGAAACCATTATTCAACATAACATAACCGAATTTGTTCATAACATAAGTAAATAAATAAAACACAGATATTTCCAGGGTAATCTTCTTTATTAATACTTCAGATCTTTTTACAGACTCAAACTGCCTTGCGCACTTAGCTGTAGGGGTCCGCACACTCCGCTGTGGAATTCTACCCTAGGCCTCTGCGCACACAACTACAGATCCTCTCTTCTATTCTAAGACTCTTTGCCCTTAGCTCTTACTGACCCATCAATGACTTAACTGCCTTAGACTCTTCTAAGACTCTTATTTTTATACAATCCCATGGTCCGTGAACCATGGGTGGATCTTCTAAAACTGACACAACTTACATAAAATAAGGGTGGAAACCCTTTATGACACTTTACAACTACATGCTTTGTGACAGAAAATTGTGGAGACTTTACACTTTGCATACAAAAACTTGGGCTTTCTACCCCAAAACTTGGGCTTTTAACCCCAAAATCGACCCTAGGGGACCCTGTCCCAACAGGCCCCCAACACAAATATGGTGATTCACCCTTGAGTCACTCTATTGGCATGGAGATCTGTTGCGAAGACCTCATCTCCACTTGTACCACTGCAACTCTAGTTGTATACTGCGTAGCCGCCTGCTTGACCTGCTCCACCAACTGCTCCGTTGTTGGTCCTATGCTATCTACCTGGATCTTCTGCCGTGTTTTCTGTAGGCTGGCCAAATTCTCCCCAATGGTGGCAAAGAGTACATAGGCCTCATCTAGCCAAGGCGCCAGTCTGGCCTCGAGGATAGCCTCTTTTCATTGTGCTGCTTCCACATGTTCTTTCAGTTCCTTTGCCTCTTCCAACTTGGCCAATCTCTGTGTGATGGCGATGATGTGCGACATTGCTCTAGCTTCATCATACTAGTGCTGTAATTCCCTTGCCTCAGTATTCAACATTTGGAGGTTGGGATGTTCCTGCAGACTTGTGAGGACCTCCATTGATTGCTCGAAGAGCGCAGTGCATTTTTCCACCGCGACATCTACTGCAACCACTGCATTCTTGACAACTGGCTCGCACTGTTCTCTGACCTCTGGTGGATTTGAGGTTGTGCCCTCAACTCGAGCTCTGTAATCTTGAGGTTCAGCTCAAACTAAACCTTGGCCATCTTGGTCCGAGCATCACGCACACCTTTAGCCAACTTCCGAATCTTGGCCTCCACAAGCACCTCTTTGGAGATGTGCAATTCCAGAACGATTATGCACGCTTCTGCTACCACCACTGCAGTATGATCATTCTTCTCATGGACCTTCATCCAGGTGTCTATCGATGTTGTTTTCTCAATGAACTACTATTCATTGTTAACCTTCTTCTCGCTAATAACACTTAGCATGCGCTACTCTTAGGCCCTAAGTTTCGCGATCACGCCTGCTTGCAGCGTGTCAAGGATTTCGCTTGGGAGCGCGGCCAAGTTGAGACCAATGTTCCTTAAAGAAGCCTTTTTCAGCATCTATCTCCGTGCTTAGGGCTCCATCAGGCAGCGTGACAGCCCGAGGATCCAAAGAGTGAACCATCTCCACTTCTCCAGTGGTCCCCAACGCCAAAATAGTCAACGTCGCGTTGCTCTGCCCTACACTGCCCTGAAGTTGAGTAGTTTGGATTTGCAGCTCACACAGACCCGTCTGAATGGAAACCAAGGCTTGCTTCTGCTACTGCTCAAACTGCTATAGTAGTTCTTCCATTGTGTCCCTTACTTTATCCTCGATGTCGTCCAAGTGGCCCTCTATCAAGGTGATTGGGTATAGTTACGACTTGGTGGCCTTGGAATTTTTGCGTGACCCTTCCTTCTCCTGATCCCTATTCCACTTCACTCGGAAGGAAGTGCTTTCTAGATCTGCACCACCCAGCTTTGATCATTCTTCTTCCTCCTTCTATGGCGAGGGAGATATCTTACTTCTGTCAGAGTCGTGCTCTTCCTCCCGTTCCTTTGCGGCGTGCTCTGCTTCTGCTCTAACATTTTCTGCAGTCTACTTCTTTCGTTTTTTAGCCAGCTGCTAGATTTTTGACTGGGCCTCTTCCTTCTTCTGATTTCCCACGAACTTACTAGACCTGGTAGACAAATCTGATGTTGTGTGCCACTCGACTGGCCAATGAACGAGGACTGCTACTATGGCATTGTCCGTCGCAAGGTATGGGAGATCATACCATTTCTGTTATGGGTCCTTTCGTGCCCGGATGGAAATACAATGGAATTCTGCTTTGAACTCCGCGTATCCCGAAAACTTCTCGAAGATAATTAGTGACATCCTTGGCTTGCGTTAATGGCCATATTAATGATCATATCCATCAATACCTAGAATATCTTGCTCTCGTGGACCCACTCAGTGTCCTTCATGGCCCATAACGAAGCAAACTTCGCTGCTTCTAGAAAATCTTTCGTGATTGGAGGACAATGACTGTCTTCCAGCAACTTCGACTTGACCAGCACAATCGAAAGTAAGAGCCATGAGTAGTGAAACGTCTTTCTCGGGTCCTGTGCCTCCCTACAGTTCGCGAGGAACTCATTACATCGGTAGCGCGCCTAGTTGTATTGTATGCCCTCCGTGCACTGGGTTGTTAATGAAACAATTGGTATGGGCACCTCATCTGTGCGACACCTCCTCATTACCTTCCTAGCCAAGATCTGGGTGGCCACCTTCACCGTGGGGTCTGTAATACTCGAGATTGAATATCTATGCAACTTCTTGACAAGCTTAAACTTGTTCTTCATTCGTTCGGTGAGGTAGCACTCGCTCGTCTTTCCCCCAAATGCCTTGGCTGGATTTGGTCCTGAACGTGGTATTAAGGCGATCCTATGGATCAACATGTTGGTTATAGGGATCGGCTCTTCCAAACACTACACCTATCATGTACCAGGCATAAAAATTGTTTGATAACAATCAAATTTATTGGTGCGTAGTAGTAATGTGGCACCCATAACAGATTCAATAATCCTGCCTATTCCACCCCACAAATCCACTTCACCGGCTCCAGCGCAGTGACACCCGAATCCTTGTAGAATACTCTCTGCATGAAATTATTAGTAGCCAGGTGGGGGAACCACTCCATGGCTGCCAAGTCCCAATCTTCAAGCTTTAGATGGGGGACACGCGCCAAGTGCGGTCCTTCAAACATGATATTCTCTGGCAGCAAGGGTGTATGAAGGAGAAACTTTCCCTGATCTGGGTCCTTTGGGACCTTCACCTTACACTAGTGTGGAGGGATGTATTTTGGTAGCTTTGAGATAGGGTCTACTCCCTCAATATCAATGTCCTCTACGCCCATACCAGTTTCTTCTGTGCCCTTGTCAGATTCTAGGTTTACAACCTTTCCTTTCTGCAGCATGGTGGGCTTCTCTTTCCTTTGATGATTTCTTGGCGACTTGTGCACCAATTATGTCACCTTCTATTTATCTTTCTTCATCTTGGAAGCCTTTCCTGCCAGCATAGGCTTTGGCCTAGGCAACCTCGGTGATTTTGGCATTGCTGCGGGAACTTCCACACTTACGACCTCAGGGGTAGGTCCCTCAAAGGCCATAGAGCCTCCAGCACTGGTAGTTTCCACAGGCACCGTCATGAGGCTATTAAGGAGCTCCTAGGTTTCCTTAGGTAGCTTTTCAAACATTTAACTGGCCACCAAATCCTCAAAAACTGCAGGATTCATGCACAACCGATAGCATGACACAAAAGCTTTCAACATGTAAAGTGTTTTTCATTGGGAAGCCATCTGTAATTTATAGGCAATTTCAAATTCAAATCTGACCGTTCCCCCCAAAATCTGCTCATAAATGTTAGATTGGCGGCAGATTTTCAAAGATCTTGCTCTTAATTTCAGCCTTAAATGCCGCCTTCCTGCTCCTCTTAGTCATTTTCTCACTGTCAAATCATGAACAGTGACTATAACAGTCACTTTTTGCCTGCCCTACGTGGTCTCTCCTTTTATAGCGCAACTCCCATCGTGCTTTTGTTAATGCTATGACATTCTTCCATCTCGCGCAATCCCCTAGTCACACAACTCTACATCCCAGGTAGTGTAGTTTATTGTCCCACGCCTCCTTTCAGCTACTTGGAGTGCTAAGACTGTGCTTCCATCATATAGTCATCTGGTCGGATCTTCGATGTATGGCTTCAATCGGCTTCCATTTACCTTTTCAGGAAATGGATCTCCATTCAATTTCACCAGTTGAACTGCTCCACCATCGATAATATTTTTGATGACATATGGCCACAGCCAATGCATCTAAAATTTTCATGGAAATTTATCAAACTTGTTGTCATATAATAAAACCAAATCGTTTACCTTGAAGGTGCACAGTTTGATATGTCGATCATGCCATGCCTTTTCACGCTCCTTTTGAACTTGTTGATGGAATCTAGCCAAAAACCTATCCTCTTCAAGCTCTGTTAGCTGCGCGAGGCTCTCTTCCAGGGCTCTGTGATCATGTGAACGCCACTATGCATAGAGTAGGTACAATATACTCCATTGGCATCACAACTTCTACACCATAGACCAGCCTGAAGGGTGTCTGTCGAGTGAGCTTTTTACAAGTAGTTCTGTAAGCCCATAGCACTGTGGGTACGTGCACGTCCCAATCATTCCTTTGTGCATTGCAAACCTTCATCAGTGCATTATCCAATATCTTATTAAATGCTTCAACCATCCCATTAGCCTATGGGTGATATGGCATGCTCTTTTGATGATAAACTTGGAATTCCACCGTCGGCGCGCTGATCGTTTCATTAAGGAAATGTGTACCGTGATCACTCATCAAAATCTTCGGGCAACCAAACCTAGTTAGCACATATTCAAAGAGGAAATTCATCGTTGTTTCCCATGTACAATCCTTTACAGGCTGCACCTCCACCCATTTGGTCAAATACTCCATTGCGGTGATGATATACCGCGCACCTGTCTTCTTTCCTGGAGGCTGAATCAGGCCTACGAAATCAATTGCCCATTTCTCAAATGGTTGTAACAACACTTGCGGATTCAAAGGCAACTCATCTCTCTGAGATGGATTTCTTGTCCTCTGACATGCATCGCATGCCTTACAATAAACTTTGTAATTCTTATGCAATATCGGTCACCACAATCCAACACGTAATGCGTTGTTGCTTTTCCTGCATAGTGTCCTCCCGCTTCTCCTTAATGAGCTTTAGCAAGGATGTTGTTTCATTCAAACTCAGGCGCATAATGCCGTAGAATTTCATCTGATCCCATTTTATATAAATGTCCTGTAATTATAGAAAAGTTTGTGGCGCACACCACCAACTACTTATTTTGTTGATTATTACCCTTCTAGAGTTGTTCATATCGTCAGGAAGTGTATGATATCTGCAAAGCGATTGTTAGCTACGCACACTGCGAAGAGCTGCGCGTCAGGCAGTCCTTCCTACAAATTAATAGGCTCCTCTCTTGTTTCAATGTGCGATAGATGATCTGGTCCTGCATTCAATCGTCCTAGCTTCCCAATGACTTTGAAATCATATTCCTGAAAGAGCAACAACCATCTGCATATCTTCCCCCCCAACACAGTCTTGTTAACCAGGTACTTTAATTCAAAATGGTTTGTATACATCGTAAAGTATTCACCTAGTAAGTAGTGTCTGAGTTTTTGAAGCGCATACACCATATCCAAACCTTCATGCTTTGTCGTTGAATAGTTCTTCTCAGCTTTAGATAACTTCCTACTTGCAAACTCTATAGGGTGATCCAACTCTCCCTCACTGGCCTGTGTCAATACTGCTCTGAGTGCAATACATGATGCATCCACATGCACATGAAATTCCTTCTTCCAATCCAGGAAGACTAGGATCGATGTGGTGACCATATTTTCCTTTAACACATCCAGGCTCCGCTGACATTCCTCATTCCAACAGAATGTAGCATCCTTCTTTAGCAGCTTCTCCTTCGGCACAGTAATCTAGGCATAACTCTTGATGAACTTTCTATAGTATCTCGTATGCCCAATGTTGCGTGCAGATGTTTCACACTCCTTGGCGCCTCCAAATTAATTATAACTGCTATCTTAGCTAGGTCCACCATTAATCCTTGTCTGCATACCACATGGCCCAACGAGATTCTAAAAGGAACATAAAACAAACATTTCTTTAAATTGAGCGCGATTTAATACCTCCAGCATGTATCCAACATCAAGCATAGGCTAGCTACATGGCGTTTCACCAGCCCAAACACCGCCTAATCGTTAAAGTATACCTCCAGAAACTTGTGAATGAATTCCTTGAATGTTGCGATGCTCACGCGCGAAAAGATCGCTGGCGCGTTCTTTAGCCCAAAAGGCATTACATTATACTGAAAGCATCCCCACTCGATTGCGAAGGTCATCTTACTTCTATCCTTCGACGCGATCTTGATCTGATGCTACCCTGAGAACCCATTAGTGAATGAATATGCTTCCTGTCCTCCTAAAGTATCCAAAACTTCATCAGTGAATGGAGTCAGAAAAGGATCATGCACACAAGCGTCATTTAGCTTCCTGAGATTTACACATATCCTTATCCTTCTGCTTATTTTCCTAAAACACTATTAGGATCACCCAATCAGATTCTTCCATTATAATACCTACTACAAGAATTTTATCCAACTTTAAGCGGACCTTATCTTTATACTTTGGATTTAGGTGGTAAGGCCTTTGCTTGATCGGCTTCACGCTTGGTTTCAACATAATTTTCATAACTCCCAAGTCCCCTATTATCTCCTTTAAGTATGAAAACTTCGTAGGGAACAAGTCCTGGTATTCATAGAGCAGCTTAGCGATCTTATCCACCGTAACATCATCCCAATAGTCCCCTATCTTCGCAAACTTCGGCTCCGCCTCCATCCCAATGTTCACTTGTCTTGTTTTTAGCGGTGCAGTGATATATTGGTTTTGTATCTGCAGCCCCTCAACTTGGTGGTGTCCTTCTATTTCCAGGATATTAATGTTCCTCAGATCCTCGTCTTCCTCTTCAGCAGTCACATTGTAGCACTCTAGCGCGTGAAGCATTTAGGTGGTCCAATCCACTTGAATCAAATCCAAGGGATCCTGCAATATTCTGAAGATCGTTGCTTTGACCTCCTGCAACGCTTCATCAATACATTCAAATCCATCTTCAAAGTTGAATGTCATTAAGAATCCCTGTCTCAAAATATCCCATTCGTTTGCGCCATGGCAGAGCTCTATCTCTAAGTACCAACTCATAGGTATTACATCCAAGGTGTGACATAACAGATGCACCCACTCTAGTTGCGGTTCTGCTCCATAAGCATTGGTCCATTTGGCTAAGTGATCGCGCGGGTCACTCCTTCCATTGTATTTCTCTCTCAATCATACCTTTGGGTGACCAAACCGCACCCTCATCATTCTTCTATATTTGCACCATCCATTGAAGTTGTCTTTATGCATACCCCACCATCTTGCAGGCTTAGCACGTAGTGCCAAGTCCAAGGCTTGGAAGCGATGCTTCACAGACAATTTCCTTCCAAATGCATCCAGAAATTTATCAATGTCAGTTAAAAAATCATAATAAGGCAGACTTCTTACCTCTGATGATATGCAACACAATGATTTGGTCATCATGCTACATCATAGCATAGACACTTCGTGCAATCTATTTTGCCAATGTTCCAATTCGTCGTCTGAATCTGATGTGCATGTGTTTTCATGGTCCCATGCAATACATCCATTAGTTGTCGGATTCTCCCAATCTTGTTCTCGCATCATTATTGTTATAAATCTGGTCCAAATCATCATCACTTTCATAATCGCGGATTCATTCAGTGTAGCGTGGTCTTTCTACAGGGTCTAATGGTACTACTACGCAGAGTGATTTTATTTCAAATGACATCGCCCGCTTATTCAAATTGATCACCCCGTTCATGTCGATAGCCCAGTCGATCCCAAGGAGCGCAGGGTAGGGATTGTTGTCATCCACAATCTCTATTACTTCAAAATCGGCCAACGCACTCGTGCCTTTGATATCGACTATCACTCCCTGTAATATTCCCATGGGGATAATGTTTTACTGGTTCGCCATTCTCAATTGAATAGGAGACCACTGCAGCGCAGGTATCCCCATTCTCTCCCATGTCTATTTAGGCAAAACATTTGTGTCAGACCCTAGATCCAGAATAACTTGGTCCAGTTCATATTCTCCTATTTGCACAGTGAGTCTCATCTCTCGCTCTGTTCTTGCCTTATGCTTACTGATTTTCCTAACCACACACGGTCCGTTAGGAGTATTACCAACGCATTTACTGATCAACTCCTGTAATCCCTTTACAACCTTGCTATCTAGAAGAAGCTTCATACAAGTCTCAAAAGTGTAGTAATCATGGATGGGTCCATTTCTTTAGACTGCTTATCCTGACTTCCTAAGGTAGAAGCCTCAGCGAAGCTTTTCTTTGCTTCCATAAATGTTTCCATCACACACTTCGGATCAAACTCGACCTCCTTTTCTGGAGCTTTATAGACCCATTCACCTTCTTCAGACTACTTTCCCTTGTTTTCGCTAGTCGGCATTCAACTTCAAAGCGTGATGATCACATTAGGATCCTCTTCGTAGGGTTCAACCCTCATCATCTGCAGATTTTGGGTAGGTTATTGAGGTTGTGCCCCTTTCTCACTTATCTTAGCTAGTAATACAGGGAAGTCTTATGTCCCATGGTCAAATTGAGTGTAGTATCTGCACGACAGGCGCGTTGGGTTTGTGCATTCTCACGTGTAGTGTCCTAGTCCCACATAGTTTTAGCAAATCACCTTTCCTTGACCTCTACCAAGTCCTCCTCCACCTCGGCCTCGCTCATGCCCTTGAAATCCTCTTCACGCTCCCCCAGTGCCTTGATCCAAAGGCCGCATTTCTACCTGCACTCTATATGCGGGCGCTATATCCATCATTAGCTCATAGCTACAATAATTACACTCGTCATGACCCATCGATTGACTGAAGTTGCAGAAGAGATGTTGCGGTGTTTGTACAAATTTCTGTAGTAGGTGACAATTGTCTGTCACATGTTTTCCAGCTACCTGACAGATAGCACACCACAGTGCGGGCCTTGTACTTAGACCTGCTTGAGCTTCCGGCCTTAAAGACATCGGCTCTCCTGCTGCAACATAATTTGTGAAGACTAGCCAATGGTCTTTGTCATGCCCTTGACTTTTGCATTTCAGGCACCAAACTTCTTCATGCACCTCTAGCCAAATTGCTCTATCCTTCTTCAGTCTTTGAAACTCTAGGAAAAGGTTCTGCAACTGCACGTGAATTTGTTGAAACTCCCAAATCATCATTTGCATCGGTGTCTCATGCAATCTCATCATAATCTCCAGGGCTTCTACTTGGGTCTCAATCTTTTGTTGTGATAAAGCAACTCTCAGATGAGGCAAGAGCGAAGCCACAAACCATTCGCGGTGCTGCCCATCCGTAAGATTCATGTTGGCTTTGCGAATCATGCACATCAATCTCTGATCAAGATCCCAGGGTGTCTCGCTAGGCTTCATCATGATCTCCTTGAGTCCCACAATTGATTGTGCTTCAGAATTAGGCATACTGAATTCCTTATTCAACGCGGTCTGAATATTTGCTAATGAATCCATTGGGTTATTAGTGCAGTACTTAACGTACCATGTCAACGCGCGTTCCTGTAGAGTAGTGAACAACGTTGCTTTCTTCATCTGATCATCCATTATACCCTGAGCCTCCCATACAGCCTTTGTGACGAACCAAAACTAGTCCGGGTCCTCATTTCCCAAACCCTTGAAAAGAAGCAACTTTACTGCATTCGCCATATTGAACGGTGGCAGAGGTGGTGGTGGTGTGGGAAAAGGTGTATGTTGTGGAGGTGAATGCAGAGGTGGGGTGGGTGGATGGGGTATTCGCAGGAAACCTCGTCTTATTAACTGAACAACACTCTGCGTTAAGCTTGTGTTGTTTCCTCGTCATCACTCAAAGGAGATTCAATCAACGAGCTATATTTAGGCCCTGTTTTATCTCTATCCCTGAAGATCTTTCCATTTCACGTAGCTCCAAACATAAAGGTAACTGCATAATCTGCTTTTCACACAAGAGAATCTTAATCCAATTATTTAAAGACCTTAAATACTTACCTCACAGTCCCTTTAAGAAGCAGTTCTCTGCTTTGTTGTAACTGACTGAAGTATCGACCGTAACTCTATCACAAATCCTCCAATGATACGATCAAACCAGTGATTGACAACGCGTGTGATCTTATCTTCCAAGAATTCCAATCTCCACAATAACTCCGGGGTCCACACTATCAGACCGTCAAGCCTCCACCTTCCTTAGTCATCTGCCAATTTAGTGATCCACCCATATAACTCAACCGAGAAGGAACAAAAGAAGATTTCATGTATCTCTGCGTACAGATATCTGTCTAACCACTGTTCTTTCATTAATCACAAATTTCTTCTTTCTTGCACCGCGAATTCGCGGATCTTCCTATTCAAATAGTCTTCAATTTCCTTCTTATTTGAATTCCAGTGATGCGACATCGCACATCTCTTTTGGCAGATCCTGATCCCAGCAACAGAACCATTTGTTGGCTTAGTGTGACCCAGGTTCAACGTTAATTTATCCAAACAAATCCCTACACTACTGAACCTTTCGGCATCAATCCGCAGGGCAAGGACTGAAGCCTTACCTGATGTAGTATGGGGGGATATTGGGACCAAGTTTTTGCACCCAGAGATGGTGGTGATGCCGTTTTATGCCCTAACTCTTCATTCGCGTATATCGATAAGGCTTTTAGGGATTATAGATATACTTCTCTTAATCGGCCTCTAGACCTTCACGAAGGTCTACGATTGTCGTTCGTGAACCCTAACTAGGCGAATCACCCACTTACGTGCTTGTAATTACACTTACTTCCGTATTTACTTAGATTGTCTTGAGTATATGATAACTTCATTATGCATTAATATGTTCTTCGCGTAAACATATATTATAACTTGCGTTCAGATAACAATGTAAAACATATAGATTCGTGCATAAATAAAGAATTAAATCATGAAACCATTATTCAACATAACATAACCACATTTATTCATAACAAGAGTAAATAGATCAAACACAAATATTTCTAGGGTAATCTTCTTTATTAGTACTTCAGATCTTCTTACAGACTCTAACTACCCTGCGCACTCAGTGACGGGCTTCTACCCCAACCCTCTACGCACACAGCTACAAAGCCTCTCTTCTATTCTAAGACTCTTCGCTCTTAGCTACTACTGACCCATCAATGACTTAATTTCCTTAAGACTATTCTAAGACTCTCCTTTTCATACAATCCCATGGTCCACAGACCATGGGTGCATCTTCTAAAGCCGACACAACTTACATAAAGGAAGGGTGGAAACCCTTTATGACACTTTACATCTATGCACTCGGTGACTACAAATTGCAAATACTTTACATTTTCTGTCCCAAAACATGGGCTTTTAATCCCAAAATCGACCCTGGGGGACCCTATCCCAACAAATACAGGACATAATGCAAGTGGAATTCTCCCTAATTGCGAGGGAGTGTTAAAATATAAAACTGCAGTAAATTTCCACTTTGGATATCTCATTTTATGGAGATGATGATTTCATATAAATTCTCTTTTCAAGAGGACCTAAATCGACGTAAATATCACTCAAAACAGATAATGGAAAGTGTTCTTATGAAGAAAAGATCACATGTGCATATTTGATAAGGTTAGCCCTAAAGAAAATTCAACACCCTTGGAAGGATATAAATACAAGTGTCCTCAACCTCATTTGGACATTATCATGAGACACTCTTCTATCTTGGTTTTTGGCTCACAAAGGTCTAAGGCTCGTCCACGAAGGAACAGATTCACTCGAAGATGAAAATGCAAGATCCAAAGCTCTCATTTTTGTTTTAAGGTTTTGGACCTTAGTCACGAGAATAGGAAATAGAGATCTCAACTTTAGTGGCTCGCTACCGGCTCATCCGTGCGACCGAAGTATCGCAGTCGCATACACATCTCGTCCTTTGTGTGAGCGACGTATAGGGTTTCAGAATCTCATTTGTAGACTGTAGTCACTCGCTTGTAGGCTCTAAATAGTGACTGAAAGATTTCGAATCGCACACATGAATCCTCCTCCATGAGATTAAGACCTAAATGATGAAATTTTAGTTGTCTGAAGACTTTTCTCAGTGACCGCAGTGTTTAGCAGTTGATCGCAGACAAGGATAATTCATTACAAGCTTCATAATCATAATTTTAATTATAAGAATTGTTGGGTTCATTTCATGGATATTGTGTAGTTATTTTTGCTGGATAATTGTATGGATGAAGATATGGATAATTGTACTCTCCTTTGTTGAATCATTTGATGAAAATCTAATAAGAAGAATAATTTGAAAGGGTTTTCCCCATAGTGGGTTTTATTGCCTTGGTCTTCGACCAATCCTTGTGTTTCTATGTGTGAATGGTTTTCTTCTATTTTTCCTTTATGTTCCACTGCACTGATCATGATGATATTATTTTTCCTATATAATTACATATGTTGTTGAATAATGATGTAAATCTGAATAATCTTATGATGTTATGGGGTGAACTTAATGTGTTAATGAAGAAATGCAATTATTAAAACAAAGAACAATATATATCTAAGAAAAATTAACATGTTTAGGATCCTGGTATCAGTGTGCAAATGCCTCTACAGTGGAAAAATGCGAATTGTTTGAGAGAAAGAAATCTTGGGGCAAGAGAAATTGTAATGTCCCCATTTTCAAATTTTTCTATAATACAACTAGGATGGATTTCCAACAGATTTAATTGCCAGGTCACAAGAGCAGGATTTCATCATCAAGGGTCTCAAAGGGGTTTTAGGGGATTTTATGGGATCCAATGGAATTAGCTTGGCATATTCCACCATTCACACAACTTACCTTTTGTTTCATTGCATTATGAAAACTCTCGTAAAAAGAGGTTATTATTGAGCCCGAATTATTAATTAATTAAGCTTGAGGTGGCATTTCGAGAGGAATATTTGATGGAACACCTCAGTGTAATAGCTCGTTGGAACCAGAATGAGAAGATCTGCAGGATGGGATGATGAGAAGAGACGTACCATGGCCATATAAAGTATGGTGATCGATTTACCATTTTTCTAGACTAAAAGTGACTTTAATTAGTCACATAATTAAATAAAAAGAGGGGAAAATAATTAATTGAAGGAAAACGGCCAAAAGTGAATTAAGTGAAATAAAACAAAATTTAATTCACTTAGATGGAGTCAAAGGGGAGCTTCTGGAATAATATTAAAATAATCAAAATAAGATACTTCTAGAAGCTTAGAGATCTGTCTATTGAGTCTTTGAAACGAGAGGAAGAGATCGTTTGGAGACATCTTAGTTTGGAGTATTTTTTTATTTATAGAGATTTGGGAATGAGGTTCTCATCTTTCAGTAAGCCCCAGGATGAAAACCCTTTGGGTTTCCATTTGTTGTGAGTTGGATGAAAACCCAACCCACCATTGTGGAAATTTCACCCAGAAATCTCATGGAGCTTCAACATAATTATTGGAGATCATATTTGTAGCAGATCTAAAGATTGGTGTGAGGATAATTCAGATTCTCAATTTCGGCATCAACATGGTTCCAGTTTGCTAGGCCAGATCCAGTATGGTAGCAGATATATTTTTGAGGTTGGATCTAGTTTGTAGTAGTTTGGAGGGTTTTATCTCAACTAAACAAGTTATTTTTATGGGCATGTAGTTTCAGTATTTATACTAATATAATAAAGTTGATATTTGTTGCATTTATCTCACATTCTGATTGTCATCATTTTATTTTCAAATTTCCGAAGTAACAACATTATTCTTTTTTGGGTTTTTATGTTATCAATTACTCTGACATAAATTGATGAATTTTCATGTTAGTTTTCAATAAAAATTCCCGACATATTTTTTAGAAGATTTTTTTCATAAATTTAACAAAAATATCCAAAAGAAATATTACAAGGTGATGGAAATCAAAAGTCTATCTTTACAAAAAACAATTTCTCAAGATCCTAATTATTGCCTAAGTTGTCAATCCTTCAAATCAACAAATAAAGAAGGATGTTAAAATCAAATGAGAATCTATCACACACTTGCTTTATATATATATCAATTCCCTTTGTTCATTATTCTTAACCATTCTAAATAATTTATCATATACATTAACACATAAGCCCCACATGTTGTTCGTATTTAAACCAACCTTAATATAATACCTAATTTGTTAGGAAGCCATTGATAACAAAAATTGAGTTGGCCACACAACCATGGTATAAGACTTTTTTTATTTTTAAGTGATGGTGTGTGTCCAACAGACATGGATATTAAATCCAAGTAAATGCTTCAATATGTCTTACAAGGCCAAATCCTTTATATAAGAAAGCCTTCGATGGGGTGTCCTCCCACGGTCTTACGTTGAACCAAGCCCAAATGTCACTTTAACAATGTCTAACAGAAGTATTATGCATTGGCCATTATTGGTCATCCTCCATCAATATCCACACGTTATATACAATTTTGATACATGCTAAAAAAATCATATTTTTTTTATGATTAATTTATTTTACTATTAGTTTTTTTCACTTATCTGATGTAGATTGCAAAATATTTTTATAACAAATATAGTTATCGATCAAACAGGAACTATTACCTCAAAATGGGTACTCGAGCCCAAAAATCCAAAAAAAACATGGAAAAACAACCTAAAAATAAAAAGTGTTGATTCTGCATCACCATTTTTTTCATAGTAAATTTTTAATATTTTTTAAAAATAACAGTAAAAAACAATAAAAGTCATTTTGTTTGGTGCGAAAAACACCTTGAAATCGAAGAGTGTTGATGCTGGAATAACATCTTTTTTTTCAAGTTACATTTTCAATATTTCTTAATAATGACATTAAAATAAAATATCATGACTCTGAAAAACTTTAAATTTCCAATGATTTTCGAGCACGACATTAACGATAAAATATCACGTCTTTGAAAAGCCTTAAAATTTCAATGATTTTTAAGCATGACATTAAATTTAAAATATCACTTTTTTGAAAAACTTTAAAATTTCAACAATTTTCAGGCATGGTGCTAAGAAAAAATATTTATAACTGTTTTCAATCATAACATTAAAGATAAAATATCACGACCTAGAAAAACATTAAAATCTTGACAATTGTTCAACCATGGAATTAAAACAAGAAATTATGGTTACAAAACAATTTTAAGTTTTCAAAATATTTCAAGCATGACATTATGAAAATTTTTTATGACTAAAAATACTTTGAAAATGAACGCCTAAATAAAAGAGTTATTATACCAAGAGTAATTTTTTTAAAATGTTAAATATATAGCGATTTTAAATTTTTAGTATAAGACAACTTGATACATTGTAAAAAAAAAACCAACTATCAAATTGATACGCGGTGTAGGTGAGTTCAACCCATTGTAATGAAAA
>APFE030687866.1:30183-69488 GCA_000404065.3 Pinus taeda
TTTTTTTTGTCATATTTTTTATTTTTATTTTTATGTTTTATTACTAACATGAAAATCACCAACATTTAAAAAAATATCCACACTTAATTCATTAGAAAATTCAAAGTGTAAAAACTAAGCCTTCTAAACAAAAAGGGTTGATGCTCATAAACACTTTTCAAAATCAAGATGAAAATCAGAAACAAAAAAATGTTCACACTTGATACATAAAAATAATTTAAAGTGTCAAAAATAAGCCCTCTAAAAAAATGTGTTGATGTTGCATCAATACTCTTCAAAATCAGTTTAAAAATCACGAACATTTAAAAAAAATGTTCATACTTGATATATAAAAAAATTTAAAGTGGCAAAAATATGCTCAAAAAAAAAATCTATTCTGAATCACCATTTTTCAAAATCGAGTGATTTTTTGCTACCTCAAAAAAACGAGTACTAGGTCATTTTCTCGTTTGATTGGTAACTATGTTAACATATGTACCAAAACAACAATTTAGTGATAGACCATAAAACCCCATTGTTATCCATGTTATAAAATTTTGATACATGCTACAAACAAAATCATATTTATTTTCTCCCATAATTAATTCATTTGAATATTAGTTTTTTCACCTATGTGATATAGATTGCAAAGGCTTTTCATAACATATTTACCAAAAAACATAAATTGAGTGATAAAACCCCATTGGTATCCATGTTCATCCATTATTTATGAATTTCAATATAAAATTCTTATGTCTTATATGCCACTTTTCATTCCTAGATTAATCCTAATATGAAAATGACCCTCGTACTATAATCAATTTTTACCTCACTCACCCAACTTAGTCACTTGAATACTTTAAAAGAGTCATCAAATATTCCCACATATCATGTGGTAAAGCTCATAGTTCAACATGTCTTGAATGGAAATTCCCCTCCGTGCCAAGCTAATTGACTCAAAAAAATCTATTTTAGACTCAACATGGTATTTTACATTTACTTGTTAATTCAAAACAACAAAAAATTTGTTCAAACTATCTTTTCAAATGTATAATGCCCATATTGTTATATTATAATAATAATAGTGTTGGGTGCGGGATCCCCCAAGGAAAGTTTTGGGGCTTAAAGCCCAAGTTTTGACTAAGCCTAATGTAAAGACTCCGCGATTTGTGGGTACAGAGCGCAAAGTTGTAATTGAGTCATAGGGTTGTCCACCCTTACTTTTGTAATGTAGTGCCAGCTTGAGAGTTCTACCCATGGTTCGTGGACCATGGGATTGTATAAATAGAGTGAGACTCTAAGTGTAAAAAGATCTAAGAAGAAGTTAACCGAAGATCTAATGATGAAGCATTGATAAGTGTAAAGTCGAGTCTTTGGGTCGTAGAGTAGGAGAAGGCTCCGCAGCTGAGTGCGCAGAGGCTTAGTAGTCCACAGCTGAGTGTGCGGACCCCTGCAGCTAAGTGGGTAGGGCAGGTTGAGTCTGTAACTGATTGAGCATTAATAAAGAGAAGTTTTACATTATTTCGGTGTCTTTTTCCTGTTTTATGCATTGAAGTATATTGGGTATGAATTGCAAGTTTATTGTTTATTTGCTACATGAACTTATATGGATGTGTTGGAGAAATGAATATAAGATAAGCATATGCTTATGTGAAGTTAACTAACAGTTATAAGAAGATAAGTAAGATCCGCAGTGTAACTTAGGAAGAGAGCACAAATCACTGCCTTAGTAGTGCGGAAGCACCTCAGCCCCTAGTTAGGGCTACGCGAAGGTGATTATAACATATCATGAAGGCATCACAAGTCAAGAAAGTGTGCGCAGTGACCTCCGCAAAGGTATTCATAGTTGGAATAAATCAACCCCTGAGACATCTCAAGGGTGCGGAAAATTGGTTCTAACATCCCCCCATGCTGCTTCGGGTGAGACCTCAGTCCATGCTCCACAGGCTGTTGCCGAAAGGGCCAGTAGTATAGGGATTTGTTTGGCTAAATAACTCCGAACCTAGGTTAGGCCCCCTCAAGCCAACAAATGGTTATGTTGTCGGGACTGGAATTTGTATAGATATGTCTGATGTCGTATCATGGAATCCAACTAAGAAGGAAATTGAAGGTTGGTTGGATAGGAGAATTCACGAATTTGTGGCGCAGAAGAATAGGAATCCATGGCTGACGAAAAAAGAGTGGTTATATTTCTACCTGTACACAAAGATCCATGAAATTTTCTCCGCATCTTTCCCTACTGAGCTATATGAGTGGATCGTGGAGCTAGAAGATAGCCAAGAAAGGTGGAAGCATGAAAATCCTATTGTGTGGACCTCAGAGTTGGTGCGCAGATTGGAAGCATCAGAGGATAAGATCATGCACATTGTTGATCACTGGCTTGATTGGATTATAGGAGGATTCGTTACTGAGTTTCTGGTAGATACTTTGATTAGCTATAGCAAGGCTGAGCGATGCTTTCTCAAAGGACCACGAGGTAAGTACGTAAAGTCTTTGAATACTTGGATTAAAATGCTATTGTGTGAAAAGAGGGTTATGCAATGACCTTGATGTCCAAAGCCACACGAAGTGAAAAAACCTACAAAAATGAAGGAAGTAAGGGACCAGAGAATAACCCTTTGATTTCACCTCCACAATGGGATGAGGAAGAGCTCGTGAAGGTCTCGCCACGAAGTGTGATCAATTTGATAAGGTAGATGATTCCGCACATACTACCCCCACCCAAACCACCACCAACGTCACTGCCTTCACCTCCATCTTCACCTGTACCACCTCTTCCACCACCGTGAGTCAATATGGTAAGCGCGATAAAGTTTCCTGTGTTCAAGGGAGTAGGAAATGAAGATCCATACTAGTTTTGGTTCGTGATAAGAGCCGTATGGGAAGCGCAAGGAGTTATGGATGATAATATAAAGAAAGTGATGCTGGTCAGCATTCTGCAGGATCGCACGCTGACCTGGTATATTAAGCATTCTAATGACAATCCAAATGCAGGGATCGCAGATATCCAAATTGTGTTGAACAAAGAATTTAGCAGGTTGAAGTCAGAGGCACAGTCAATCATTGGATTCAAAGAGATCACAATGCTACTAGGCAAAACTCCTTGGGAGTTGGATCAAAGACTAAAGTGTACGATTCACGAAGCTAATATGACTTTGACGAATGGAAAACATCACAAATGGTTTGTAGCATCGCTAATGCCGCATTTAAGGAACGCGTTGTCACAACAAAGGTTAACAACTCAGGCAAAGGGATTGGAGATCGCAATGAGGCTGCATGAAACCCCGATATAGGATCCTAACTTGGGAGTTCAGCAGATCGACGTGTAGTTGAAAAACTTATGCCTTGAGATGCAGAGTATGAAACAAGACAGGACAGCTTGCCCGGAAGTGTGTGAAGAAGTATGGTGTGTAAAATGCAAGGGTCAAGGTCATGACAAGGACCATTTCCCGGTAATCACGAATTACCTCGTGAGAGAAGGACCGATGCTATTAAGACTAGAGGCATACGCAGGACCTAACGCGACACCTGCTTTGTGGTGCGCGATTTGTCAAAAAGGAGGAAAGCATGCTACGGACAATTTCCATTTGTTACAGAAGTACACACAGAATTCGCAACAGTTGTTCTATAATTTTTGTAATCAGTTGGACACGATGAGCGCACTTGTAGAAGCTATGAGTTGATGATGGATAGAACTCCCACCTACAGAGTTCAGGCTGAATCGCGGCCCCTTGACCAGAATGCACAAATGGCGCGAATTGGATTTCAGGGGCGCGGACGAGGCCGAGGTGGAGGAGGACCTGGAAGAGGTCGCAGACAATTGATATGCTATAATTGTAGAGGGCTAGGACATTATGCCCATGATTGTATGAATCCAACACATCCATCATGTCTATATTGTACCTTGTTAGATCATGAGATGGAGGATTGTCTTATGCTGATAGCTAGGATGCACGACAAGGGAGCGCCACCACCTCCCCCGACTTAGAACCTGCAGATGATGAGGTCTGAGTTATGTTAGAAAGACCCAAATGTGAACATTGTTCTCTGAAGTGGAATTACGATGGGAGATGATAAAGGCAAACAACCCAAAGATAGTACTTGGGTTTGCAAGGCTCCGACGAAAGAACCAGAGTTTGATTTGGAGCACGCTAAGGAAAACTTCATGGAAGCTAAGAAGAGCTTCGCTGATGCCTCCACTTCAGGAAGCAAAGATATATCAGAGCCGGAAATGGACCCATCTATGCTTACGACGTTCCTAGAAACATGCATGAAGCTACTGCGCAATAGTAAGGATGTAAAAGGATTGCAGGAACTCATTAACAGATGTGCTTAGACTGTGCCAGGAGAGCCGCGTGTAGTCCAAAATATTGGAAAGCATGCGACGAGGACAGGAAGAGAAATGAGGTTGACCATGCAGATTAGAGAATATGAGATGGACCAAGTAATTCTAGATTTAGGATCGGATGTGAATGTTCTGCTGAAGCAGACATGGGAGCACATGGGGAGGCCTATGCCACAATGGTCTCCTATCCAAATGCGAATGAAAAACCAACAAAAGATAATACCTATAGGGATATTGCAGGGAATCATCGTGGATATTGAAGAGGCGAGCGAACTAGCAGACTTTGAAGTGATAAAGATTTTTGATGATTGCAATCCCTACCCCACACCCTTAGGAATCGATTGGGCCACTGACATGAACCAGGTGATTAATCTGAAGAACCACAAGATGATTTTTGAGAAGAAGTCTCTGCGCGTAGTCGTACCTTTGGACCCTACTGAAGGATCGCGCTACACAGAGGCGGTGCGCAACTATGAAAGCGATGACGATTTGGACTGCATCTACAAAAGAACTGCGTGAGAGCAAGATTGGTAAACCCCACCGTGGATGGACGGATCTCATGGGAGCGCGAAAGCTCTTGTACATCGAATTCAGATGAGGAAATAGAGCGATGGCAGAGCCAGTTACACGAGGTAACCACATTAAACTGTAACATGATGACAAAATCACTGCGATGCGTATCAACGGAAATGAGAGATTTGCCTACTTATGATGGATGAGGTGAGGTAGATGCTTTCTTGGATATATTTGAAAGGGAGGTGTTGGAAAAACAACGTTTCGAAGCCTTGAATTGGGTACTGCGTGCTACGCCTGTGAGGTGGTGGTACGCACAAAGGAAATTTTGATGACTGGCACAAATGCAAGAGAATGATGCACATGCGTTTTGGGAAGCCTAAGATGCGATTAACAAAAAAATAAAATGGGCAGGATGATCCGTGCACGCATCTGGCTAAGTGGACGAAGGCCTATGGAGAAAAGCTGCAACCTGAGTGGGTGCATTTGTTCTATCACACCCTGGATGTCATACCAATGAATTGGTATATAGAAACAAAGCTCTACCATGGAACAAACGAATGGAATGTACTACGCGAAGGGTTAGTAATGAATTTCAACTTTGAGGATGGATGGGATAATATTGATGAAGCGCTACAAGAAGTAAAAGAAGCCATATTTAGGATGTCGCAAGAGTCAGTAGATATGATTTAGTCTAACTGGGTTGCTCAGCTAAGTTGTGCATTGGAGTGTTATAATGTAACTATTAAGTAAGAAGATGAAGATCCAAGGAACATTGATATTCCAGAGGCAGAAGGCCAGTGCGAGGTTCAAGGGCCACCGATTAAGAACCCTGACATAACCGAACAAGTAAAGACTAAATAGGTAAATATTGGTATAGAGGCGGAACCTAAATTTGCATAGATTGGGGACTACTGGGACGGCGTGACAGTGGATAAGGTTGTTGAACTACTCCGCGAGTATCAGGACTTATTCTCGACCAAGTTCACAGACTTAAAGGGAATAATCAGAGACTTAGGGGTAATGTGGATCAGTTAAAACCCAATGCGAAGCCAGTGAAGTAGAGACCGTATCGCTTAAACCCAAAATACAAGGAGAAAGTCTGCGTATAATTAGATAAGATGTTCTTAGCATGCATTATCGAGCCTGTCGAGGAATCCGATTAGGTAATTCTGATGGTGGTACAAGAAAAGAAGCAGAAGGATGAAATAAGAATATGCATGGATCTTAGAAAGTTGAAGGACGCATGTGTACATGATCCATTCCCAACTCCGTTCACAGATGAGGTGTTGACAATGTAGGCAGTTAGGAAGCATATTATTTCACTGATGGGTTCTCAAGGTAACACCAGATCAGGATCGTGCCAGAGGATAGAAGCAAGACAAAATTCGCGACAAAGTGGGGTTGCTTTCAATACATTGTCATGCCACTTGGTCTGAAGAACACGTTGGCCATCTTTTTGCATGTAGTTGTTGCGGCGTTCAAGGAATATATTCATAATTTCCTAGAGTTCTATTTTGATGATTGGACTGTATTTGGGTTGGTTAGGAACCATCTAGAGAGATTGCACTTGATGCTGGATACATGCTGAAGACGCCAAATCACACTCAACCTCAAGAAATTTATGTTCCTCATTCCTTTTTGGAACCTGTTGGGGCATGTGGTTTATAAACAAAGGCTGATGGTAGACCCCGCGAAAATTGCAGTGACCCTGAATTTGGAAGCAGTGCGCAGAGTGAAGCAGCTGCACGTTACCCTGGGACATACGAGGTACTAAAAAAAGTTTATCAAGGGTTACGCCCAGATTACCACGCCAATGGAAAAGCTACTAAAGAAGGATGTCATGTTCTGCTAGGATGATGATTGTAAGAAGAGCCTAGATATATTGAAGGAGAAAATGGTTACTGCCCCAATTCTTGTCTTCTCGAACAGGAAGAATGAATTTCATGTTCATGTTGATGCGTCGTGTATAGCACTGGGGGCAGTACTCACACAAGATGGTGGAGAAAGCTTGGATCACCCTATCGCGTTCGCAAGTCGCAAACTATCTAAAGTGGAAAAGAACTATTCCACCACTGAATGCGAGGGACTGGATATGGTGTATGCGCTCTAGAAATATTGGCACTATTTGTTAGGGGGACACTTCAAGATGTATATAGATCATTCCCTGTTGAAATACTTGGAAAATAAGCTTGTGTTGGGGGGGCACATATGCAGGTGGCTTTTATTGTTCCAAGAATATGATTTTGAAGTTGTTGTGAAGCTTGGACAACTGAACGCGGGACCATATCATCTGTCGTGCATTGAGATGGGAGAAGAACCTACTAGTTTGGAGGAAGGATTACTTGATGCATAGATCTTTTTTGTGCACGTAGCGGATGGAAACTTTGAAGATATAATCCACTTTCTCATCACTGGGACTGCGCCAAAAGAGTACTTCGTCCAGCAGAGGAATAACTAGTGGTGCGTGTGGTAGATTTTTCTGTCATTGTGGGGCACCTGTATAAGATGGTCAATGATGAGATACTGCGAAGGTATGTACCTAAATTTGAACGAAGCCATATCCTCGCTGACGCGCATGGGGGCATTGCAGGAGGACACTATGCAGGGAGAGCGACTGCGCAGAAGATTCTCCACGCAGGGTTGTGGTGGCCGACCCTTCAACAGGATTCGAAAGCACATTGCAAGTCTTGTGATGTATATCAAATAACAGGTAAACCATCGCGGAGGGATGAGATTCCTTTGCATCCACAGATGATGTTGTAGCCCTTTGAAAAGTGGGCAATCGACTTTGTAGGACCTATCAAACCTCAAGGAAAAACGGGCGTGAGATATATTATCACTACGACAGAGTACCTGACTCGTTGGGCAGAAGCACAGTCGGTAAAAGATTGCATGGCCGCCACGACCGCAAAGTTTCTGTTTGAACACGTATTGAGACGATTTGGATGTCAGAAGATCTTGATGAGTGATCGTGGTACATATTTCTTGAATGAAACAATCAGCTCGCTGACAGAAGAGTTTCAGGTGTATCAAAAGAAAAGCACACCGTATCACCCAGAAGCCAACGGGACAGTAGAAGCACTTAACAAAATACTGGAGACTACGCTGACCAAAGTATGCTATGCGCAGCGAAGTGATTGGGACCTGCACGTACCTGAAGTATTATGGGCGTATAAGACGACATGCAAGAAATTGACGGGACAGACACCTTTCCGACTGGTCTATGGAGTGGAAGTCGTAATGCCAATGGAATACATAGTGCCTAGTCTGCAGATAACAACGTTCATAGGTATGACGAACCACAGAGCCCTGGAGGAGAGGCTCGCGCAATTGGAGGAACTCGAAGAAGAACTGTGTTTGGCTAGATTCCATCAGCAGGTACAAAAGTAGCACGAAAATGCCTGGCACGATCGACATATTAAGTTGCGCACCTTCAAGGTGAACGATTTGGTGTTACTATATGATAGTAAGTTTAATAAATTCCTGGGAAAGTTCAGAATGCATTGGCTGGGGCCATATGTTATTAAGGAGGTCACAGAAGGAGGCACGGTGCAATTGGTAAAGCTAAATGGAGAACCTTTCCCAGGAAAAGTGAATGGCATTTGGTTGAAGCCATACACGGGGTGGCCCAACTGTCTGACTAGCCAACAGAAGCACAGTCTTAGCGCTCTAGACGGCTGAAAGGGGGTGCGGGACTCTAAACAGATGCAGGGAACGCAAGAGTAGATACAAGGAAGTAGTTCTGATACAACAATCTCTGAACAACGCGTCCAGGAAATATAGTAAGCAACCACTCAGTGCATTGCCGACCTTGCAGCAGTTCGAGTAGAGTTGGCAGGTCTCCACACGAAGATCTCCGCATCAACAGAGTGACTTGAGGGCGAGTCACGATGTTTGTGTTGGGGGCCTGTTAGGTGCGGGATCCCCCATGGCATTTTTTGGGGCTTAAAGTCCAAGTTTTGACTAAGTCCGATGTAAAGACTGCGATTTGTGAGCACAGAGCACGAAGTTGTAACTAAGTCATAGGGTTGTCTGCCCTTACTTTTGTAATGTAGTGTCGGCTTGAGAGTTATACCCATGGTCCACGGACCATGAGATTGTATAAATAGAGCGAGGCTCTAAGTGCAAAGAGATCTAAGAAGAAGTTAACCGAAGGTCTAATGATGAAGCATTGAGTCTAAGCGTAAAGTCGAGTCTTTGGGTCGTAGAGTAGGAGAAGGCTCTGCAGCTAAGTGCACAGAGGCCTAGTAGTCTGACGCTGAGTGCGTGAACCCCTACAGTTGAGTGCATAGGGCAGGTTGAGTCTGTAACCGATTAAGCATTAATAAATAGAAGTTTTACATTATTTCGATGCCTTTTTCCTTTTTTATGCATTAAAGTATATTGGGTATGAATTGAAAATTTACTGTTTATTCGCTGCGCAAACTTATATAAATGTGTTGAATAAGCGAATATAAGATAAGCATCTGTTTATGCGAAGTTAACTAACAGTTATAAGAAGAAAAGTAAGATCCGCGGTGTAACTTAGGAAGAGAGTGCAGATCGCTGCCTTAGCAGCGCGGAAGCATCTCAGCCCCCGGTTAGGATTGCACGAAGGCGATTATAACATATTGCGAAGGCTTCGCAGGTCAGGAAAGTGTGTGAAGTGACTTGCGCTAAAGCATTCATAGTTAGACTAAATCAACCCCTCAGACATCTCAAGGGTGCAGAAACTTGGTTCCAGCATCCCCCCCATACTGCTTTGGGCAAGACCTTAGTCTACGCTCCATGGGATGTTTCCAAAAGAGCCAATAGTACAGGGATTTGTTTGGCTAAATAACTCTGAATCTGGGTCAGGACCCCTCAAACCAACAAATAGTACTATTTAGTGAAATATCATAATAAATAAATAAAATAAAATTATTATATTAAAAAACTAAAAGAGTAAAAATAAGTAAAGACAAAATTTATGAAAAAAATTAAAAAAAATTAAGATAAAATTTAAAAGAAAAAAAAACAATAAAAATAAAAATAAAAAATTGTATGATAATAAGTAAATCCATTATAAAAAGTTTTTCATCCATTTTGGGAATTAAGAAGTTTTATTTGTTGGATGAGGAAAAGGATAATAATGATTAGTCACTTGCAAAGGTTGTTGATTAAGGGTTTGACGATATACACTGATAAAAACACATGGTGCTAGTGAGCCTATTGTTAGGTGGAGAGTCGTCCACAACATGTTGGTTGTGTTCAGTTAAATTAGAGATAAAAAGACATGTGCAATTGAGCCTATTGTTAGCCGGAGAGTAGTCCATAACATGTTGGTTGTCGTTAATTAAATTAGAGATTGGTGAACACCAACTTAATGTCCACAAAGTTATAAGTGAATTGGATTCTTCATCTCATAGGTAAGTTCTCACTACTCCTATGTATTAGGTAATTATTAATAAAATCTTCTTTATATTTATCAGTAGTTAATGGCTTAAATTTTATATATGTAATTTGTATACAATATTGTTGAAATTCAAACCATTACATATGATATCAAAACCTTATTACAAGTCTGGAAACCTATAAACTCTTTCATAATACATATTTATACATATTTAATTTAATGCATATTTTTTAAATATAAAAATGAATAAATGTAAGTGTCCAAAAAATTGTATGTGTATCCGGTTCTTCATTTTACATATAAAATCACTACTCCTGTGTATTAAGTAATTATTAATAAAATCTTTATATTATATATATATATATATATATATATATATATAATATAATTATTATAATTTAGACTATTATATATTATATCAAAATCTTAAATTTAATGATTTGGATAATTAAATTTATATATATAGAGTATATAAATTATTATAATTTAGAGTATTATATATAATATCAAAATCTTATTATAACTTTTGAAACCTATAAACTCTTTCATAATCAAATAAATTAAATATTTAAAAAAATTTTTTTATTTAATATATATTTTCTAAATATAAAAATAATAAAATATTTTTTACCGAAAAAATAATTAAAAATATTATATCATTAAAAATGTATTTACATTATTTTTCCTTAACATAGATTAATGGACAAGTGACATACAACTATCCTACTATTATAGTTTTACTACATCGCATAAATTATTTTAATAAATCATAATCTATGAGATTGCAATCCTATACGGGAGTATGACCTTTTTTTCTCTATTATACGGGAAATTAATTTAATATATTAGATTGTGAATTTCTTAATATATTAGATTATGAATTCTATTAATAGAGTAGATTATAAATTATTTGAATAATATTAAGTGGATAATATGGAATTAATTTTTATGGATTATTTTCAATAATATAAATTGATAAAAAATTGAGATTTATTTTCAAAATAATTATTGTTCTTTATGTTTTTTAATTACATTGATTAATTAAAAAAAATTTAGGATATCATGTAGAAAATTAAGTGGAGCATAATTCTTTGTGAGTTCCAATGTCTTTAGTTTAAAAACAATAGATTAATTTTGCATTAGTTCCAATGTGTTTAGTTCAACAATTCTTCATTAGTTCCAATGCCTTTGGTTCAACAATGACAAATTAATTCTTCATTAGTACCAATGCCTTCAGCTCAACAACAATAGATTGAGATGATTCCATTTGAAAAAGAAGTAAATGGTACCAAATGAATTCATGCATCAGAAAGTTTGGGTTTTGATAAAGAAATCCCTATAAATGTAAAAGAGAATCAAATGACTATTGTATCATCTGCGCCCAACTCTAGTGGTTGGCGGAAAGTGGAAAAAAAGAAAAATCGAAAAGAGTAGACTAGTGTTATCTCTCATATGAGTTTCTATTGATCGTGGACACTAGGATTTGTTGTTTTATGCATATGATTTTTAGCATCTACAATATGTAATTTTGTTCTTTATGAATACAATTGTGATTTTTCCTTGGGAAAAAAAGTGTCATATGAAACTAGTAATGATTTTCTTGCACATGTGATATTGATAAGTCATGGTATTGGCTCATGTTATTGTAACAAAGCCTATTTATAGAATTACAAATTTCCATAGTAAAATGAAGTAAATCTCCATGTATAGGAATCTTGTTTCAAGTTTTTTCAAATATATATGTTATATATTTTTAACTTATATATTAATTATTTTCATGATTGTTATTAATAATAATATTTTAAAATAGAGTTAATCAAGCAAGTAGTTTGGGTTCCTGCTCTAACCCTAGGCTGCTCTGCTCTGCGCGCGCGCGCGCCTGAGCCTGCCTCGACCTGATCGCTTCTGTTTTCTGCTCCCTCGTCCAGGCTCATGGATCCCCCGGATCCGCCAGGGGGGGATCCAGCACTGCAACAAGCCTTTTCCACTCTGATAAAATCCCTTCCTCAGCAAAGACCAAGACCGTCAGTCACCAAGTTTGTCAAAAAATTAGATGTATTACAGGAAGTTCTTTTGCCTCCAACCATGCCGCGCATGGCAGCTATCTCTTTAGCTGAGAAAGGATTAATCGGCCAATTTACAGGACTTTGGCCCTCACCCAAAACCGTGCAAAGATGGGTTGAGCGAAACTGGGCAGACAAGATTCAAGGGAAAATATCAATAAGGTTCTGCGGCAGAGGATATTACACTTTCCACTTTGAAACTAAGGAGGACAAGGACCTGATATTCAGAAACGGGCCTTACTTCATGGATTCCAGGGGTCTTTACCTCAACAAATGGACTCCGGATTTCGACCCTGAGCTTGATGTTCCAAATGCTGTTCCTGTCTGGGTCAGGTTGCCTCACCTTCCCCTTCACTGCTGGGGAGATGACTCGGTAAAAGCAATAGGGAACGCGGTCGGAAAATATATAGATCGTAGTGAACCAAAAGACAACATGCAGGCTTGTGCGCGGATCTGTGTAGAAGTCGATCTGGGTCGTGGACTACCTGAAGCAATCAAACTGAAAGTTGACGATTGGAGCCACATACAGCAGCTGGACTATGAGCAGATTCCTTTCAAATGCAAGGTATGTCACGAATATGGACATTTCGCTAATAGATGCACTAAAATTGTTAATGTTGAAACAGATGAGCAAGAAAGGCAATGGGAAACCGTTAAAAAAAAAAAATCTGCTCCGCCATCGAAACCTTCAGCCTCTGTAGCCCCCGAACCTCCCCTTCAGAACTCCGTCCATCTCAATTTATCCCATCAACCTCCTCCTTCCTCCTCTCAGCAGCCTCTTTCGCATCCCCCCTCTTCACCCCCTCGTCATCCAGAACCTCCCTTTCCTCCTTCTTCTAACCCTTACGCAGCCCTCTCCGCCGAAGAATCTGAGCCTGATCCTTCCCCCCCTGACTTCCCTCTGCACCCTTCTTCCCCTCACATCCCCCAGCCCTCCCCTGATTCCCTTTTTGCTCGAGTAACTAGAAGCTCCTCAAAGGACCATGGAGGGCCCAGTGATATACCAAAAAAACACGGACCTGGCAGGAAAACTGCTAAACAACACAGGGAAGAAAACGCTCAGAAAGATATTGCCATGGGATCCCAGACCCCTATTGAATCCTTCATACTTGGTCACTCAGATAAAGAAAATAACACCAAAGGAAAAGAGAGGCGAGCACCTCTCCATACAGCTAGTAAATCATGATGAAAATGCTATCATGGAATAGCAGGGGACTAGGGCACCCCTCCAAGATAGCTGCCCTCAAGGACTTAATCCAAAGTGAAAAACCGGAAGTCGTCCTCATTCAAGAGACAAAGCAAGATCAATCTGAAGCCAGCAGGATCCTAAGCCAACAAAAACAATACAGTGGATGCGCAAGTGAAGCAAGAGGGGCCTCGGGTGGCATCTTAACAATGTGGGACAATAGAAAATGGAGCTGCAACTCCACCAAAATTAACCAGCACTGGATCAGTGTCAAATTAGAAAGCAAGGAAGATGGAGCATCGATAAGAGTATATAACATCTACTCTCCGAATCAGTACAGGGAGAAAGAAGCATGCTGGAATGCGTTGGAAGCAAACTTAGAAGAAGAGCGAGATATCAACCTCATCCTCGCAGGGGATTTAAATCTAGTCCTTCATGCCAATGAGAAAAGAGGGGGAGCCTTTTCTGCTGATCCCTTTCGAAACCAACTTGAGCGCATTATGCAGGATCAAGACTTGGTAGATATAAAGCCTAAGAATCGAAGGTATACCTGGAGCAACAGGCGGCTAGGAGCTGGAAATATCATGGAAAGACTTGACCGTTTTCTCATAAACATCTCCTACCTATCCTCCTTCGCTACTGGTCAGTCTAATATCCTCAACATCTCTGCCTCTGACCACTATCCAATAACGCTCTCCCTCCACAGACAATGTCAGCTCGGTCCTCTCCCGTTTAAATACTGTTCTTTATGGAATCGAATCCCCGAAGCTAGAAATGCGGTATGGCAGGCTTGGACCCAACATGTGGAGGGCTCCCCGACTTTCATATGGGAGACAAAGGTGAAGAGAACTAGACAGGCTCTAAAAAATTGGGCAAAGACCAATTTTCAGGAACCAGATTTAAGCAAAAATTGCATTAAGAAAAATCTAGAAGAGCTGCAGAAAAGGATCGAGGATGCTGGTCTAACACAGCAGGACAAAGAGGGTGAAAAAAGGCTATACACCCAACTGAGTCAAACTCTAAGGGATGAAGAAGTAAAATGGAGGTTAAAGTCAAGACAGTTATCGCTGCGTGAGGGGGACAAAAATACCTCTTACTTTCACAAGCAGGCTACAGTAAGAAAGGCCAGAAATACAGTAAGCTCAATTATTGACAGTGAAGGAAACAATCTCACTTCCTAGGAAACCATAAAGGAAGTAGCCACCAACCACTACAAAAACCTTCTGACTGAAGAAAAAAGTGAAGAGGATTATTTAGCTCTGCTTCAACACATGCCCAAAGGCGTCACCCAAGAAACAAACAACAGGCTTATGCGTGAAGTTGAAGAAGAAGAAGTTCAGAAAGCAATTTGGAGCCTTCACCCAGACAAAGCCCCTGGACCTGATGGTTTTCCAATCAGCTTCTTCAGAGAATACTGGCAGATGATAAAAAAAGATCTGCTAAAGATGATTCGCTGGGTCCTAAAGAAAGGCAAATTGGGAGGATTCACTAATTCAACATATCTAGCTCTAATCCCTAAAGAAAACAGGCCCTCCTCCTTCGCTAGATTCCGACCAATATCCCTGTGTAATTCAGCATACAAAATAATTACAAAAATTCTGTCCACCAGACTCAAACCCCATCTCTCTTCCTTGATCTCTGAAAACCAAGGGGGATTTCTTCCCAACAGGCACATAACTGACTCCATTCTTCTAGTTCAGGAGGCCATTCACTCAAGCATAAGCCGAAAAGAAAAAGGTTTTGTCCTAAAGCTAGATCTCGCCAACGCCTTTGATAGGGTTAGACACTCCTTCCTGTATGCAGTGCTCCACAAAATGGGTTTCGATCCCCTCTTTATCAGCATGATCCAAGCTTGCATATCGAACCCCTGGATATCCCCTCTAATCAACGGTAGACCTTGCGCTGCCTTCCAAGAATCCAGAGGCCTCAGGCAAGGCTGCCCCTTGTCCCCATACCTATTTATCCTCATGGCGGAGTCTCTCAGCAAGGCCCTTGATTTCAACCGAAGAACAGGCATGATAACTGGAATCCAAATTGAGCAAGGTACAAAGAATATTAATCACTCACAATTTGCAGATGACACCCTCTTGATGGGAGGAGCATCCATCACTATTGCAAGGTGCTTTAAAAAGATCTTAGATCAATTCATGGATTTCTCTGGAGGAAAGGTAAATTAGGTTAAAAGCTGTATATACGGATGGAATGTTTCCAATCTCACCATACACAGCATTGCTAGTGAGTTTGGAGTCTCATACAAGTTAAATTGGAGCCATTTCACTTATCTAGGAATGCCGGTAAGTATAGGCCCTCTAAAGGCTGAAATATGGACTAAAATCCTTGATAAAATACAGAGAAAAATTCAGCAATGGGGCTCTTCGTGGTTGAATCCAGCTGGACGTCTTGTCCTCCTCAAATCGGGCCTGGCCTCTCTTCCCATCTACCGATTCTCTCTGCATCAAACCCCAATGACGTTTCATCAGAAAATGGAAAGAGCGCTCAGACACTTCCTTTGGCAAGGAGGAAAAACCGAGAAAAGAAAATTTAACCTGGTTAGTTGGAAGAGTGTCATGCAATCGAATGAAAAAGGAGGACTTGGAATAAGATCTCCAAAATTGTTGAACTTAGCTCTGGGAGCTAAAATAATTTGGAGGCTAATTTTAGGACCTACAACTTGGTGGAAGATGGCCCTTGAGGCTAAATACCTGAGTAGCACAAGACAACAACTCTTGGACACTAACATCCCCAACAGAGAATGCACAAAAATCTGGAAGCTGTGCAAGAAAGCCATACCCTTTATGATGCAAAATATATCAAGGGTTCCAGGAGAGGGAAGCAGCATTAAGATCTCCACTGACAGAATATTAGGACAGAACCCCATTGGAACAATTATGGAGGTTGCCCCAGCTATAAGCTGGCTCAACGACAAAGGCATATGGAGTTTAGCTCAAATTTCGCGTTGGGAAAGTCATACCCAAGTTTGGATTGACTGGAAGTTTCCAAACTATCCTAGGGAGCTAGAACCAAGCATCGTGGCCTTAAAGAACCATCTGCACAGTAAAGCACCAATTCAAAAAGGCAGGCAAGATGACTTCAGATGGGACCCCTCGGGAACCCATTACACGGTCAAATCTGGCTATCAATACCTATGCAGCAACACCTTTCCTCAGGCCATATGGAGTCACTGGAAACTGGTCTGGAAAACTGAAGCCCCTCCTAAAGTCAAATTCTTCTTTTGGCTTCTCATGAAAGGGAAGATCCTAACAGCAGAAAATTTAAAAAAACGGGGTATTATGGGACCGTCTAGGTGCCCAAACTGCTGCCAAGCAGAAGAAACAATTCATCATCTTTTCATAGAATGTAGGATAGCTAATGATTGCTGGAAACAAATGGCCTTATTTGGGGGAGTCACATGGGAACCCAAGGCATCTATTGCAGACACAGTTCACAGCTGGAGGAAACACTGTCCATGGAAAGAAAAGCAAAGCAAAATAACGCAAAGAATATGGAACGCAATTCCTTTAACTCTAGTATGGCGCATATGGCTGGCTAGAAATAAAAAAAATTTTCAAGATAAAGGATGCAGCACAAGAATCATATGTCACAAGGCAACAAACTTAGCGGTGGAGACAATAATAGCTCAAACTCGAGGCAAGATCGACATCACCAATTACAGCACAGAAGAAAGAAATCTAATTGGCTATGCCCAAGAAAGCACTCTCAACACCCATACATCAAACTCAGTAAGCCCACAGATGAAAGATCCTAGAAGTGATTGGAAGCTGAGATATAAAGAAAAGGAATTTGCTATCTGGTTGAGCAACTGCAAAAAATTCCACTTATTCTTTGATGGCGCCTCAAAATCTAACCCAGGTCTAGCAGGCGCTGGAGGTCACATCTGCAACGCCAATGGTGAGACAATTCTCCAGTTTGAATGGGGGCTGGGAGAGCTATCTAACAACAGGGTAGAGGGGCTGGCACTGTTCCAAGGTCTCACACAACTGATCAAGTTAGGAATCAAGAAGGCGATGGTCTTTGGAGACTCAGCAATTGTCATTAGGCTTATGGTACAAAGACAGAGCACACCAAATATACTACTGCAACAAATCAATAACAGAAATCAGATCCTCCACGATTTGTTGGAGGAAGTCCACTATTTTCACATCCTGCGTGGGCTAAACAAAATTGCGGATCAGTGTGCCAACAAGGCCTGCGCACGACCCAAAGGCAGTCTCAGCTGTAACAACAGCGTATCCTTTCACCCAATTCCATGAGAAACGTGCAGCCAAATAAGTCACGGGACACAACAGTCAATAAAATCAATAAACGCAGGCATATATGCAGAACAGAGGACGACATAAGCAGAGCGGAATGGACAGGTCCCAGAGAAAAATCCAGTAGATCATCTCAAATCAAGCGAATCAGACAGACAGATGCAGAAAATCGTCCCGCCAATCAGTGCACTGCTCGAGGCACAGATCCGCATCGGATGAAACAGCCAAGCATTGGGAAGAGGTCTCTTACTTCCCACTCTCATCAACTATCCTTGCCCATTTATATCAGGGGGGTCTCGGTGCATATCATCACAAGAAAGGTTCGAGCACACAGAACAAAGAGCAGAGAGCAGGGCGATTCCCCTCAAGCCCTCCGCGGTCTCCCAGGCAGCTCCTTCAGAGAAGCAGGTATAGCGCGCTTGGCAGCCATTAACAGCAGCAAGAAGCGGCAATCCCATAGCACCAAGAGCAGAACAGCAAGCACTTTCTTTCAAGACCTCCGAGACTGCCCAAGTCTCTGCGATAAAGACGCTCACATAGCATGACCAGTCGCTAACTCCATCAATAAGACTCCGAGCCCTCAAGACAAGACAGACAGCAAAGTTCCCAGAGTGAACCGGCTTCCCACAGTCCCAATGGCGCGTCAAGAGCAGTGTTTTCACTGCCGGGATCTTCAAGCTGAGTTCGATGAAGTGAGAGCGCAGCGAAAAGCCCTGGAAGACCAAGTTCGTAGCCTGGAAGCAAGGCTTGAAGAGCAGTGTAAGATTATCCACGAGAAATACAGAGCTGAGATGAATCTTTTCCTTCACAGAGTCCACTCCCTGCATGAACAGTTCAGCAATTTAAGCAACAGGTGCAGCCATGCTGAGGAAAAGATTTCCATTCTTAAGTTCATTATGGACAAAAAGTTCAAAGATACAACTTCCTGTTCAAGTGCAAAACCAAACGAACCAGATCTGGAACCAGAAGGATCTACAGCAAGAAAGATAAGCCATATAGACATAGATTCTACATGAAGTGTAGATGTAAATTTTGGGGCCTGCAGTTTGTTAGAATATATAGTAATGTAAGTAGTTTTAGAGGTAAAAAAACAAAAGCAAGAATCAAGGAAATGATCCTTTTTGTAATTCCTTGGATCCAACATGCTCAGGAAGCATCATATGTATGGCAGTTTGCCACTCTCTTTTTTCAGATCAATATATAGCAACCGAACTTTGTCTAAAAAAAATATATTTTAAAATAGAGTTATAATTTAATTATTTTATTTGTCAATTTGATTGTGATCTTCCAGGCTTAACCTGTAGCGTGAGGAGCCAGTCTAAGTCGTCAAAGGAACCATTTTTTCAAATATATATGTTATATATGTTTAACTTATATATTAATTATTTTCTATGATTAATAATAATAATAATATTTTAAAATAAAATTGTAATTTAATTATTTTATTTGTCAAGTTGTTTGTGATCCTCTAGGCTTAACTTGTGGCTTGAGTAGCCGGCCTAAGTCATCAAAGGAACCATTTTTTCAAATATATATGTTATATATGTTTAACTTATATATTAATTATTTTCATGATTAATAATAATAATAATATTTTAAAATAAAGTTATAATTTAATTATTTTATTTGTCAAGTTGACTGTAATCTTCCATGCTTAACCTGTGGCTTGAGGAGCCGGCCTAAGTCGTCAAAGGCACCCAAGGATCGCACTCGGCCTAGGCCACACCAACCCTTAGCTGATTGGATTTTTTAGCATGTCTCCCCCATTAACACAGGGCACAACCACCTCCTTGAGGTTTGATCTGGGTCGCCTCGCTGATGGTGCCCATCCTCAACAGGTTGTGCTAATAAGACTTGACATTTTATGATTTTATTTTAACTTGATACCATTGACATTTTGACATTTGCTAATCATTTAATTATATTCTTTGGATACCATCGTAAAGGCTTAGATATTTAAATGATAACCTTAATGAAAGTCACAACTAGTTGTAGCATATCTACATTGAGAACAAATTGGTCAATTCAAAAATTATCATTTTGAAAATATATCGTTTTTTTTCAGAAGAAAAAACCATAATTGCTTATATTAAGATAATATAAAGGTCTATGTTACATAGAAAGATCCAGATAGTGAGAAAATCCAAAGGAGCCACAAATAGCCTGATGACCCAAATAAAGGGAAGCCTAATAGCTCTATGTCAAACAGATAGACAGATCTGTGCATGACACAGATCCATAATAAAACTGGAGAGATTTGGAGAAAAAACATGTCTTCCACAAAAAAATGTACATAAACATATAATCAAAACATCTGAAAAGACACATGAAAAAGGATCCAGGTCCATTTCAGCCCGAGAGGTCATGATTGGCCATGATACAAAACAAAAAGGATTTCAGGGGCCTCCTAGAATTCTGGAAGATTGATTCGTTCCTCCATTTCCATAGGAACCAGCAAACTAGAACAAACAAGGAACGCCAAGATGAGATCTGTTCACTCCACCATTTGATACCATCCTGTACAAAGGAAAAAATGTGGTAAGGAAAACCAAAAGACATGGAAAGATCATACCAGATAAGAAGAGATGAGGGACATTGGAATATCATATGTAAATTTGTCTCAGCGGCATTCTAACACATGGCACAGTGACCCAGACCCTGCCACCCTTTTCTTTGAAGCACCTCCCATGTGAGATTCTTGTTCCAGAAAACTAACCACGTAAACAAGATCATTTTTAGCGGGCAAGAGACTTTCCATAAAGAGGGAGGAAAGATCAGTTGAGTGGAGATTGATGACCCCGAGGATAAAGATGCATAAAGATCCTTTACGCGAATAGGTAAAGGAGAACGGGGAAGAGCCCAAGCCAGAACATCCTTTGAACCTGTACGATGAATCGCCAATCCCTTTAATGCTTGAAGAACAGAGCTCCAAAGAGGATGAATGGAGGGAGGCAGATGTAAGTCTGCTTCGTCCTTCCAGATAGGGGAAGTATAAGACCAAGATTTTATCAACTTATCCCACGTGAATATGCCTTTTGAGTGGAGAAAAGAAACCAGAGAAAGAGGGATAGATGAAACCAAACTATTTATTATGGAGTCAAAGCCAATGAGGATGCTTGAACCCGAGAAGATCTTCCAGCGTAAATTTTCCATGAAGAAAGGCTGGATTTTCTTGAAGCTTTGCTAGATGGAAAACCCCCTTTTTATCCCCAAAGATTTCCTTCTGTACCAATACTCCATACTTCTGCCTTTTAAGTATTTCTTGTTTATAAACTTGCTCCACGGGCCCTCACCAAAGATACCTCTATGAAGAGATTTACAAAGAAGAGATTTTCCGAAAGACCTCATGTGCAAAAGACCCCAGCCTCCTGCCTTTCTCGATCTAGAAATAGCATCCATCTTTACCAAATGAATATTATACTGATAGGATTTTCCTCCCCATAAAAAGTTTGCAGCTAAAGAGCACATTTTTTTAATGACAGAAGCAGGAAGAAGATAGAGATGGGCCTACTAGACCATCAACTGAGATAAAATAGCCTGAACCAAAATAAATATGCCTGCTAGAGAGAGGAGTCTCGATTCCCATCCGGAAACTTTTTTGTAGAAGCGATCAATAAGCCATTGCCAGTCCCATTTTTTGTTTCCTTTTGCCTTCAAGCTGAAACCTAGATATTTTATGCCATTCCTGATCGAAGCCTGGCTGATGCCGATCACTGCTGCAATCCATAGAACAGTCTCCATATTTGTTTCGTTATGATACAACATAGATTTTTCCTTGTTAATAACCATTCCAGAAGCTGACTGAAATTTCTGTAAGATGCTATTTAGACATAACCAGGAGACTTTACAAAGCATGGCAAAAATGAGAATATCGTCAAAAAAAAGATTGTGGGATAAGAAAGTATCCTTGCAAATTTGACCGGCCTGCATCTTCGCTCTGATATTGCCTTGTTGATCTGTAAGCTGAGAGAGTTCATAACCAATATAAAAAGCAGTGGGGAGAGAGGACAGCCCTGACAGAGTCCCCTCTCGGCTGGAAAGAAAGATGACAGAATTCCATTTATAATGACAGAATAATTTACGTTTTCTACGCACGCCATTATCCATTCAATACTTTTAGATCTTAGCCCAATTTTTGCCAATAGGATTCTAAGGAAGCCCCAATCAACACAATCATAGGCTTTTTTCAAATCAATCTTAAGAATAGCTGCCTCGATATTGTTTGACAACATGGAAAAAAGGCATTCCTGAGTCATAGCAACAACATCCCAAATATTCCGGTCTTTTAAAAATGCGTGCTGGTCCCTAGTGATGAAAGAGTTGAGAACAGGCTTCATCCTCTCCGCTATAATTTTTGAAATGATTTTAAACAAAGTATTGCATAGAGCAATTGGTTTGTAGTCATGAAAGGAATCGGATCTATGTTTTTTGGGGATAAGAGCAATAAATGTGGATGATAAAGCGCTGTGAATATTTCCAGACATACGAGAGGCTTCCAACATTCTCAGCAGGTCCATTTTAAACATGTCATAGAAATGCAAGAAAAATTCGATTGGCCAACCATCTGGCCCAGGACTCTTATCCTTTTTGAATAACTTTATGGCCGCAAGGAGCTCTTATTCCGAGACCGGTTTAATAAAATTTTCATATGCAGACTCATCAAACATTTCAGGCATCGGTTCCATAGCCCACAACATATCATTAATGTTGCCTTGATTCCTTTTATATTGGTTTTGAAAGAACCTTGTTGCTTCATCAGCAATATCATCCTGTGAGTAAAAGAAGCCTCCCTTGCCATCTTCGATCTTCCATATGGAATTTTTCCTTCTTCTAGCATTGGCGAAATTGTGAAAAAAATTCGTGTTTCGGTCCCCCTCCTTTAGCTAAAGCGCTCTGCTTTTTAGCCTCCAAGAGGCCTCTTCCTTAAGCAACAGAATTTGCTTCCTTTTTTCCAGTTCTCTGATATGGTTCTTTTTCTCAAAGGACAAGCAATCTAGGGAAGATGAAGAGATGAAATTATCCAACTCCTTTTGGATGTTGTTTAGCTCCCATTTATCCTGCTTTGTTTTCTGGATTTGCCAGTCCTTTGCAATCACTCTCAGACACTGGATCTTTTCACGGAAAGTAGTGAAAAGGGCCATGTCAAATGCTTGCAATTCCATCCATTTTCTAGATATAGCTTCAATGAAAGATTTATCGTCCAAAAAGATCCTGTTGAATTTGAAGGAATAATCCTTCCTATAATCCATATCCCTCCATTTGAGAAGAATAGGCCTATGGTCGGAAGTAAAATCATTTGCAATAAGAGAAAACGACATACCCCATTTTGCAATGATGTTGGCATTAATAATAAAACAATAAATCCTTTTTGCAATGTAGGCTTGTTCAAACCTGCTATTATCCCACGTGGGCATCATTCGGTCCGGCATGACATCCACTAGATCCCTGCTTAAAAATTCCATTCTGAGTATGTCAGCCAATTTATCGTTTTTCCTGCAGTTACCCCAACACTCATCAGGGCTAAGAGTCACATTTAAGTCCCCCGCTATCAGCAAAGACTCTATATCAAGAATCTCCGAAGCAAACAACCTATCCCAAAATAGAAGCCTGTTCCTATAAGGAGCATATACATTTAGAATGTTAAGCATAAATACATGACCTCTGATTGAGGCCGAAATTAAGATCCCAGCACAGAATTTAAAAGCCTTTGCTTTTATCCAAACAGGATCCCACAATACAGCTAAAACTCTAGACAGACCATTCACCTCAGTGGCAACCATAAACCACGATGGAAACATCCTTCTAAAAAACACAAGAGATGCCTTGCTAGAGTGCATGGTTTCCTAAATAAAAATAATTTTGGGGCGAGCCGCTAATTTTTTTTTTTAAGTGCTAAAATTTTTGGGGGAGCGCCTAGCCCCCTGATATTCATTGATATCAGAAAATTCATTTTGAAGACTCTCCAACCATGCATGCTCTAAGAGGCTGAGAGTCAGCTGAGTCCAATATTGGAACTTCAATGAGGGATAAATTTGTGATACCAAAATCAGGGACAATTGATTTGCCTCTGAAATGACGACTACCTCCCTTATGTTTCTTTCTGATAGTGATATTATTTGCGGAATTTGGGCTGATGGATGGATAGGAAGGAAAATATGGTATGTGAATAGTTAATGGCTCGAGCTCCAAAGGATTTCTTTGTAAAAAGAGATCAATATCGCTGTCGGGTTTATTTATAGGTGAGTCCGTAGGAGAATTAAAACGGGTAGGGGAGAGCATAGGTTCCTTGCCTTTCGGAAGACCTTCAGGACGATGGACCGGAGGATGGACCAGAGAGGGAGAAGATGAGGAGATATGGATAGTATGGGAGCCAACCGCAAAGACCCCTTGATTCATAGCAGGGGGAGAGGCGACTGCATTCTCCTCAATTGGCTCTGGAATAGGAAATCCAAAAGCTGGATCATTGAGAGGCACAGATCTATCACGAGATGTATCCATAGATCGGGGAGGGACCGTATCATGATTTTTTAATTGGCTATCCAGGATACTCACATCATCAGATAATGGATCCGAGTCAGATTTCCTACCCTTGTAGAAATAATGCTTCTTTGACCTGCGGTTGATACGAAAGCTGCAGTTTTTATGAGATGCCCCGTTTTGTGACACAGAAGGCATGTGAAGGGGATGCCCCAAAAACCGAGCCTTTGACTGATTTTAACACCATCCTAGGAAATCTCGATATGATCTCGGTAGCCACCTTTATAAGGTTTCTCAATTAAAATCCACGCAATCCTCTTGTCCCTCTCATCCCTGCACCAAGGATCTACATAAATAAACTTCCCGATAGAGTTCCCAATCTCTGAGAGAGTTTCAGTCGACCACAGCTCCAGAGGTAAATTAGGAAGCTTTACCCAGATCATATAGGTTGACGGGGTATTCTTAAGAGGATGAAAACCCAAATACCATCTGGAGAGAGAAAGAAAACTTCTACCAAATACCCAAGGCCTATTTAGGATAATCTCCAAATCCGACGCTTTTAGGAAATTAAAGGAAAACCAATCCTTCATTAGGCGCGAGATGACTGGGATATATCCAATCAGAGGATGCCATTTGTCCGCCAACCATTTCCTCATATCATCCTCCTCCATTTGCGGGAAGTGCCACTTTTCGATCCAGGCCAACTTTTGAAGACTGTCGATTCGATCACATAGAACAACATTGTTAACGGTGATAGCCTTTGGTGGAGGGCCAGTTTTGGCAGGATGGCTAGACTTATTAAAGAGCTTGGGTTGATTAGAAGACCCTCCTTTATTTGAGTGCTCCTTCCCATGCTGAGGGTGGGCCAATTCCGAGTCCTCATAGGACAAATTAGGCTTGACATGGCAAGCCGAGTTTAGTAGCATGTCTTCCATCGTGGCATGCCAGCTGTTTGAATTTTAACGTGCCTTTTCAGCCTCAATAATGGCATTTATAAGGGCCTGAGTGGTAGAAGAATTAGAACCATCCGTCATAATTAATGAAGAAAGCTTCCATAAGATCTGGAAGAAACTAGATCATGGATCGAAAATGGAGCGGATCCCTTAGAAAATCCTGTCAGACACAAAATGCCTGGATGGAAGATGCCAACTGACGAGAGAAAAAGGAAAAAGTACCAGGATGGGAGCCTATCCTGAGAATCCGTCAGAGACAAAGATACGTTTGGATAAGGGGAATAAAGAAACATTCAGAAAAATAACTATAAACCTCGAGATAAGATGACCCCAAGGACAGGGGAGTACTGGATCCAAATCCCAATTTGGCCGATCACATTATGTGAAGAGTCATTTTTAGAGAAAAAAAGCAGCCGTCATATTGACTTCTGTAAAGGAAATGGAAGACCATATCAAAAGTGACGATGATTCTGTACCCGAATAGGCCAGAAAAAACCCAGAGAAGTAAATGAGGCTGAGCGCCGGGGAAATTCAAATGAAAATATCCGGAAGAGGATGCCGGAAAAGATAAGATCACGAAAGAGATACTAGGGAGATGGAGAAAAAAAATCCAAAACCTGGTAAGAGGCTATTTAGATGGCTGAGATTGACAGTCTATACAACAACAGTAAATATGAAAAATACACCACCAATTCCCTATTCTAACACGAATATCAGAACAGGGATTGTAAATGTAGATGAGCGATTTTATCTTGTTGAGAAGAGAAACCCACATTGTTTGCCAGCACCTCCAAAACAAGGTGAGAACAAAACAGGGAAGAGTATGACCTGAAACCTATCACCAACCTACCAAGAAAGACTTATATCATGAAAAATATCCACGTACATAACATGCACCGCCAGGCAATGTATGAAAAAAGGATGCCCATATAGAAGATAACCAAGATGTTCAGGAATATAAAAGCCACCAGGATATGACCGAACCACAATGAGACCATATAACCAAAAGAGAGAGGCTGAATAGAGTCATAATATACCATTGAATCAGATATAGAAAGAAGACCAAAACTAAGCATGAAATCTTCGATGTATGAAGCCAAAACTTGTCATGTTATCAGCATATAATAAACCATAGAATGCAATTAATATACAAACTATGGTGTAAACGTGTAATCTATCAGAGGATAACTCATATAGAAGAGTATTCCATGATTAACAGACGACAAAAAATTGACAAGAAACCTGACCTGTATACCTGAACAGCGCACCGAGGAAGAAAGACCATCCACCGCCAGCAAGATAACCGAACCAGGAATGCGAGATGAACAAAGAGAAAGAAAGGATACCGAGAGCCTCGATAAAAGATGGACGTCGCGGGGGACAGGTGACAAAAAGGCCCTGCGCCTAGAAAGACAGAGTAAACTAAATCCAAAGGAGAAGCCCGATATAAAAGGAGGGAGGCTAATACAGTGAGGATATAGGACGTGTCGGTGGACAGGATGGCATGCAGCACAGACAACCGAAGTGGAGACACGTCGCAGCGGGTGGAATTATCGCAAAAACGACAAGGAGATTAGTGGGGGAGGAGACTTACCCATAGTGGATAAACATGTCTGTAAAGTATTGGAGGACACCATTGTTGCCGAGCCCTGGTAGGTTGCAGAAATAGCAGTCGAGCCCTAGTTGGCTGCTGAAATGACAACTTCCTCGGAGCGCTTCCTCAATCATACCATTTTTGAAAATATATCGTTGTTAACACATGGTTGAAAATATCGCAGGCTCCACCAATACTTAAAATTATAAATTTTTATAATTGTTAAATTATAGTGTAGATTGTAAATATTTCAATTTTAGATGTATATATATACACAGCTACAAAGTAGTTATTTAGGTTAGGTTATATACTTTTTATTTATAAAAATATAAATAATATTTTATTATATAATATTATTTTATATTATGTAAAAATTAATCCAGAAAATTTGAAAAAGTTAAAAAAAATAATTATTTAAACTAGATGTGGACAAATTATAAGTAATCAATTAAGAAAATAGAAGTATAATTCCTCAAAGAGTACATGTTAGATGAAAAACGGGAAGAAATAAAAATATACTTTAAAATAGTGTGCACTAGTAAATTATTATTAAAATTAGAAAATAGAAAAAATAAGCTTATTAAAAGGATTGTTTAAAATTAAACGAAAGTTCTAATTCTAATCCCCAATGTTAACATATATATTTAATAAATCTATTTTATGGATGAAGGGAAAATGATGAACATGCAATGATAGTAAATTAAATTATTTTTGCCCTCATAACTATGATCAACTTGTAATAATACATTGGTACTTGAGGTGAGTGAGTGGAAGTTTCACAAATAAGTGTAACAAATCAACTAGAATGAGTGATCTATCCTATAGTTTGATGAGATTTTTTGGATTTAGGGAATAATCACGATACAATAATTTAGCAATTGTGAGCTATATCATGATATCCTATGGAAAATGGTTGTGGAATCATGGAATTGTTTATATATAAGAATGTGATAAAAATCACTATAAGGGTTGAATACAGATAATTCCTATTAAGAAGAAAATATTGCCAAACAACTAATGAAGTTAAATGATAATGATAATGACAAAGGTAGAAAGTATGGAGACAACATATTAAAGAAGTAATACCCCATGAGCAACTGTAGGATAGGAACAAAGTGTCAAAAGAGGAAACACCTTAACATAATGGTAGTAGCCCATGAAGGATTCGTGATGGTTAAGCATTGTGGAATTGTTAGGATTGGAGTAGTTAAAGCTTATACAAATCCCCTATGTGCACCTAATGGATAACATTGAAGTGCTAGGGGAGGTATGGTATGAATTAAAATCTAGGGAAATTTTTTGTAACAATAATTAAATGGGTCATTTTCTCCAAATGGAAAACTCTCTTACATATATAGATTAAGTGGATTGAGCAACATGAATGATGAATAAGGATGACTAATCAGGGTCATAGTGATAACCCATTTAATTCTAAGGTGTCAAGATAAAAAGTTATGAACTAACAATCCTTACCACTGGTTAAAAATAGACCAAAAAAAGGTTTAAAGATTTAAATGATCAATAATAACATTTGGAAAATGAGATAGATTATGTAAGCTAATGAGAAAACACCTGGTATGAAGTGTAAGAAAGAATGTTACTGAAATTTCTATAACAAGACCTTGAGAAGGATTGTTATCACCAAAAAATTGATCATCTAGCCTAATTTACTAGATGGATTGAAGTACACCGTGTAAAGCCAATTTTACCATAGTAAAATTGGTTTCACTGTGAGAAATTACTTAATAAACAACATTCGTTAAGTAATTTATAGTTAAATTCATGAAGAATAATTAAATAAATCACTATTTATTTAATTCTTCTAGGAATAATTAATTAAACCATTGATTAATTAATATTCCTTGTCATATTTGACCCGGTTATGAAAAATAAACAATTAAATCATTAATTATATTATTTTTATCTAAGAATAATTAATGAATCACTAATTAATTATTATTCTTTGTCAAGTTTGACTAAATCCCTTAGGAATAATTAAATAATATCATTATTTGTTTTTTATTCCCTAACCAATTTCTTGAGATGATAAATAAATCATTTATTTATTTATTATTTCTAAATAAAAGTTTAAATAATTTTCCCTCCTAACCAAATATAATAAAATATTCCATGTGGTTATTCCAAGAATGGGGTTAATACTATTTTATTATTGCTCATTATCCGAGGATCACCCAATATTTTGTTATAAATAGAAGGATTTTCCATTCATTATTCACTTTTGATTATTCTCATTATTTCACTCACTTCTATAAATTTGATTATTTTTATTATCCACCACCATTTTTTCCATTTGAGTTCCCATTTAGCTCAAACATTTTATTTTCTCGGTTTACAAATGATAGATGAGAGGGACTCTATCGAAAAGCTACAGATGTTTGAGGATAGCCAAGAACCCATCCCATAGAGGGGGACTGGTAACATTTATTTGTTTTCTTCATAGGTGTTATAATAAAATATATTTTGTGTATATTTGGTTTCCATTGGATGATTGGAGTTATTACTATTTCTTTTTGCTATTTAGCTATGAATGTGACGTAGATCAGGACTTTGGCAGGTTTTGTTTCTATCAATTTCTATAGATCTACAAGGTTTAGCAACCATTTATGTTGTTGATATTGTTTGTCATCCATAGTCTTAAGTGGGTTCTTTTCATACATCTTTGAGAAGAAAACGCTAGAACAATAGCATCTAATTTTTGTTCCCAAAATTGGTATGGTGTTTTCTACCTTTCTAGGATTGGATATTCAAAATATAGTTAATATTTGGTGTGCTTGAAATAAGCCGCCTGAAAATATTATATTAGTATATCTAAAATAATCCAATGGGGTAAACTTTATTTCTTGTAAATGTTTACAATTTGGTACAAGAATGTTGTACCTATTGAGGATTCCTCATCAATAATCATTGCAAAAGGTTGTTCATAATGTTTTGTTAATGTGTCCAATTTTTCACTTTTAAGCAGAAGGTATTTTGATTTGTTAAATGACATATGAAGCACGGAGCATAATGTTGTACCACCTAAATTGAATTTTTCATTACTTGTATATGTTGTTATGATTCCTCTTTATATGGACTGGATCATATTCCAATATGTTATTGTGCATGCGGATTAGAGATTGGAAAATTGCTTCTGTAACAAATATTTTTCTAGTACCTGCATGTCCCATCAAAAATATGTATGATTTTTTTCTTCTTTTGTTAAGATGTATGATATTTTTCTTACTCTTTATTCAGTAAAATTATATTTATGCTAATATGTGTGGCTGTTTTATGATTTGGTAAGGTCTTTCAACCATTGATTTTATGTTTCTAACCTTTTGCAAGCATTCAAAATTTGATTCAATGTTATATTCTTCATAACATGTTTCGATATATATTTCTCAATATTTAGGTAGATCATTATTACACTACTCAATATCTTTGTTTCAATTTCATTTTCTATGTTGTCAAAATTAGTCAATGATGTTATAGCTATGTTTGTGAACATTTTACGATTTCTTTAAATGATAGATATGCATTTTTCCAGGTGAAGTTTTGTTCCTTGAAAATGTTCTCATCAGTATGATATGGGGCATAAAACATCAAACGTTCTCTGTAATAGTTATAGAAGTATGTATGCTTATTATATTTCACATATCTTATAACATACGGTTCATGATAATTTCTTCTCTTCTTGCCTTCTATTGTATAACATGATGCAAACTCTACTGAGAGTATATGTTCAATGATTTTTGGTCATTGTACATAATGAACGATGATTGATAAAAATGCTATGTTTTATGAATCATTTGGTTCACAATGCATTTCTTGTGGTATTTTTAGTACAAATGCTTGATCATCTAGTATCCATGAAGTATTAATAAATATACATTTTATTGAGCTAGAGTTTAGTGGAAATTATAGTACCATATATATAGCTTGTTGTGCAGAAATTTGTTGCATGTTTAGTAAATGTTTCCCAAGTCTTGTATTCATCTCTATGGCATCAACATTATTTTTTCGAGAATAATCTAGTATGCGTTTAAACATCGATGTTGTTATTTTTACCTAGTTTTTCCATATATGAACTACAATATGGGGTTGTAAACTATGAGTCAAGTACAAATTGAGAATCAATATTTTCACCCTTGATTAATGGAATATGTTTGTTGGCTTTCTTTCCAATAAAGTTGTTGTTCACTTCAGACAACATTGAATTGCATGGATGTAGTAAGCTTCTACTATACCTAATTTGTCAACGAAACCATTGCATGCACATATTTCATAATGTTTCATATTTTCTAGGGTAGCAAATAGCAACTTTTTATTTTCTATTGTAGTTGAATTGTTAAATTCCATAGGCTCAAGGATTTTTTTTTCTATTTGGTGGAATCGGAAAATTGAACCTACAATGCATCTGTTTATTTTTTCCTTCAAGTTTTTGTACTGTGGTGGTGTTGACTACTTTTAAGATTCATGAGGAGTATGTTTGGATTGCAATACAAGTACTTGTCAATCATTTTTTCAATTTCAATGTTTGTATTTGTTCCATTTATAGGGGCATTTTTTATCCTTAGCAATCCATGTTCATGTCATCTTTCTCAATTTTGAAATTATATTACAAAGAAATGGTCAGTGACCTCACCAAAGTAGTTGGGTTCATTAAAAATTAATTACTGTAGAGCATTTATTCTACTTTCTTAGTTTTGTATGTAAGTAATGAGGTCATATCTAATCAAAGTGTCATTATCATTTATTTCTATTTAATTTTCAATTGATATTTTTTTCTCTCGCTTTATTTTTTCTAATTATTTTACTAAAGGCTCCCAAAGATGCTAGGCACTAATAAATAAGGAAAATAAAGTTAGTGGACCTAATTGTTGAATCATTGCATATAAGTTCTTGTATAAATGAAAAAATAGTCTAGAGATGCTCATATTATTTTAAGATCCATATAGCAAATTTTTATTTTAGAATGAAATCCAAATTCATATTTGTCACTACATCTTTGGTTATGATTTTTTATTTTCTTTTTAGTTGTACTTTCCTTCTTTGACTCCAGATACATTTAAGGAATTGGTTGAGGATAGTTCACACTACTTTGTAAAACAAATTCATTGTACGATACACAAAATCATGATCTTCACGAAAAACTTCACATTTGACAATGTTGTGACATATAAATTGTTTTGTAACTTTTTTTTTTCATTTCTCTCCATAAAACAATGTGGGGAAACTCATCTCCTCTGAATATTTATCTCAGAATACACCTAAGGGCATATATCCATCATCAGGAAAAATGTTTATTTGAATATTATGAAGATAATAAATACTATGCAAAGCACTAAATCCATGTAAGAGTGTCTTTGTCATTGGTTCTTCATCATAGTCATCAATATCACCATTTCTTTAGCCATATATCTCAGTGGCATATTCATAGTTGTTCCAATTAAATATTTGTATACAATTTTTTTTATTTTCACATTCTCCATTTCATAAAGCATAGTTTTACATAATCCCTCCATTGCCTTCATCACTTTATGAACACAAGTTCAACCAACAACATATGCACTTTCAAACAATAAGCATTTTTTAATTCTTATAAAAAATGTATTATATTCATTTATGTCATAAGGAAGTGCACATTGAATTAGAGAAGTGTCAATAGGTACATTGATTACTCCACCAATCTATGCTAGTTGTGGTTTTCTATACCTTTTCCTAATATTTGTAGAAATTGTAATCTTGGTGCTATTAGCCTTTCTTCCAATTCATATATCTCCTTCACTAATTTTTTTTTTTTTACCCTGTCCAATTCACTTTGGAACTGCAAATTTGATAGATTTGTCATTATCTAATGTTTGTTTTTCATTTTTCATACATACCTATTTTTGGTAAATTTGTTTTATTTTCTTTTTATGACATCTTTCTTAAAGAGTTTGATTGAATATAGAACAATCATTAAATTTTACATCTTGTATTTGTTTCAAATATTGTTGTTTATAGGTTGTCTCAAATATGTAATCCAACATCTATAAAGATTCTTTACATTTATTTGAAGGCATTGAATTCTATCTTACTTTTGATCGTTTAAATAACTTGATGTTCTCACTACTATCTTGTATCATTTTATGTTTTGTCTTTCTGATTTTATCTAGATTTTTTTGTTTGAGATTCTTGTCTCTAATATTTTCTTAGTCAAAGCAATGATAAACGTTCTTTCTTGATTAGATTTCTTTGTTCAAGATTATTAGTTCTTATAGGTTTCTTGATTTGATGCAATGGAAAACATTATTCCTTATTTGTGTTGATAAGTTTTCTATTAAGTTGTATGTTATCTTCATTTATGTTCATGTTTTGAAAGCGATGAATCATTTTCCTATTATGTTTTCTATAGGGTTATTTTATATATCCCACTTGGTTAACTACTTCAATGTTATGTAAATTGTTCTTCTCTTTTCCTATTTCTTCCAAAGGATAAAAATGAAAATGATCTACATCTGTTTCATATTAGATAACATAAAACACCTTTGGGTAATTCTTGAATGAGAAAACAATATTTATAATAATTGATTTATTAGCAGACCATATGTATGTAGATATTTTCAATATATAACGTAGCCAATAATAAACAAAAATTCCTCCATCTATATTTCCCATTTCATGTGGTAGCGCCAATTGTATAATGTAACTTTTCCAGTTTACTACTCAAGGGATTTTTCTGATTGCATAATCATTCATTTATTTTTCTATGCATCTTGTTGGGAAAGAACCATTATGCATTACTTCATTGCAAAAATTGTATGCAATAATGTGGTTTAGATAAAGCACATCATATTCATTATGTGTCAATTGGAATATCATTTGAAAATAGCTTTCACTGTAAATACTCTTGAATCCATACACTATCTTAAATCCATTTTTCCTCACCATTTATTTTATTTGCATCCATTCATGTTATGTGCTAAATTCATGATATGTTCATTATCAATTAATGTTGAGATTCTTTTCTTTCATAAATGTGGTTCAAAATTTCTAACAATTTTGTTTTCAGCATTGAATAATATGTTATAACTATTTCTACATAAGTTTGACCAAACTCTTATAGGGATTTTTAGCCAATTCAATAACCAATGTATGCAAAATTTGTCTCCCCATGGTCCTCTTTGCTCAGGAATTATAAGAGTTGAAGTTGATTTTATCATCTTTTCCAAATAATCATCTGGGTCATTTATACGATGGATTTCTATCGATGCATCTATGTTCAATTCATGTCGATAATATAACTCTACTTCAATGTCATGTTGTTCTAATAAATTCTAAATATGTCGTATCATTCCTTCTCGTAATTCTATTTACATGTATCTAAAATGAAATAAAATTTGTATAACATCAAATACGAAACTACTGTACACCATATACAAAATTGTCAAAATGAAATATATTATGCTATTCTAGAATTGCATCTATACTTCCCCTTTGTATGAGTAGCATGGACTCTTATCCATTGATGCTTTAGCAATCACCTTTCAAAGAAATTTTAATTCACTATGTTGTATCACTTCACAACAAGCATAATACAACTATTATTTAGAAAGTGAAAATGGAATAAAAAAATTTAGCATACCTATGTTCTCCTTCATATCATGAGTTGAATTATGAAATATAAATCTTCTGGTCATTTAGTTATCTCACTTGTTCATTGGTAATAGTTCTTCGGCTGCATTTACTACATAATTAACATGTGATCTTTCATCATTTAAGAGACTAGATAGCTATTACTTTAGGTATATATACTTGTTTTAGCTATGGGTATGGATTGGTAGCATTTAGATACATATATCACATGGAATAACCTGAATTGATAAATGTTAAATCAGAGTAGTAAATTGGAAGGAATTCCAAAGCATAGAACATTATTATTTATGTAACACCTTACCCATTTCCCTAAAAATATACATCACTTGTTAGGTTGTTTCAAATAATTTTTAATCACTATGTTGTATTACGTCACGATAACCACAATACAATTATTCTCTTAGAGATCCATATGTATCTAGGTTGTAGGGTGTAAGCAATAGTGTTTTGTAAAATTCCCAAACCTTAGATTTAATACAGAAAAGTGAGCTTTATTAAAGAAATGCATATAAAATTGAAAATTGAATAACAAAAAAAATGAAAAAATATTAATAAAACATTATTAATACTTGGATGGATTGGGGTCTAGGATTCCAAGTTGAAACCAGGTGGCATTTTAGAAAAAATATTGAACTCCAAATTAACTCAAAATATATCAAAAATACTTTAAAAATAATAAAATATAAGTTTACTAAAATGTGCAGTCTACGTATATCCAAATGTCTAAGAGCCCATGATAAAAAATCAAATAACAACTCAAAGAACACCAAGATTCTAAATAATAACTAACAAAGCTAATAACTTTTTAAAATAATAGAAACAATAAAAATAAGCTTGTTTGAAATGCATGGTACAAGGAAATTTCACAATAATAAGTACCCTTCAAAATTTCTCACCATGGCTTTAAATCCATTTTGTATACTTTCCCCTTTATTTCTTGTTCTACGTGTTTCATGTAACCATTCCTTGGGTGCAAAAACTATGTCAGGAAATCAACTCGAATAGCCTTTAGGTTCAAGCTAGCCCTTGAACTAGAGGGGGCACCCTCAGTTGTTATGAGGGTTTGTTTAACATTGTTCACCTGTAACTGAACAACAGCCTTTGAAGCATAATGGCCAGATTTATGGTTTTAATTAGGGGTGGCTGGCAATCAATGACAATCCATATTCATGATTAAAGGCCTCTCTCACAGGGTCCTTTCTCAAAGTGTCAGCTTCCAGCCTGGTAGAATGACTTAGCTTTTCAAGGATTATGATAGAAGAATGTAAGGAGATTCCTAAAAATTAAGAATTCATCCTGGCTACTTAAAAACTAGGGAATTTGGATGTGTGTAGAAGATTTCTACAACCCAATAAAACATATTTAGGAGAAGATAGAAGGACAAACAATAATGAGTTCAAAGAAGAGTTAACTCAGATAGACAGTCCAATATAGTATATATCTTTAAACAATTATTATTCTACAGGGGATTTCAAAGAGATTAAAACTCAATCTATTCTTACCTATGTAGGAATTTACAGGGTAAGTTCCTCAGACAGAACACCAAAAGGACACGCTCACAAACAGATCACAGATCAATACACCAGTATTTTGACGTGGTTAAAAACCTCATAGAGGGAAACAGTCCACGGCCTGTGCCAACGTGGCTACTACAGGCAATTTATTAATAAAAGAATGAAAATTTACATAAGCTTCTCTCATGCACGGTGAACCTACAAATGACCCTCAATGCGCTTTAAATAGAATTCATGGACCAATCAGGTGTCAAGCCACGGATCAAGTGTCGGTAATACCGAGGAGAGAATGAACCGTCGGATCACTACAAATCGTGACCATCGGATTGTAAGTTACAAATGTACATAGTAAAGAAACACACTTTACCTAACTCTATACTAGACCAAGTTATACTTAACTATTCCTATGTGTCGGAATATCCTAGCACAAGGCTCCAACAATCTCAAGCTCAAATGAAATGGTAAAATGAGGGATAAAAAACTACTTTTAAGTTACTTTTCACGTAATTCGAGTAGGGTATTAGTGTTTTAACTCATTTTTCAAGCATTTTTTCTCATTTCTAATCAGTTTGATGGAGAAATTGAACAGGTAGTACGACCGTCAAAAGAACATAGTGTTAACAGTGGGTCTAATATCAAAGACCATTATCATGAGTAGTTTTTATGCGAAGTTCAAGCTCGTTAAAAATTAAACCTAAGCAATGAGAAAATGTTCCCCCAAAGTTTAATCTCATTAAAAAATGAACCAACCTCCAGTAAATGACCATTTCGAATGCATTATCATCATCTTTTGAGCCCTGGTCATGTTCTTACCATCACCTCCACTCTGTTTTAGCCGATCATACGCCTCCATTTGATTGTTTACCTTTTTGAGGAACAACTGCGACGAGTGATTCTCTTAGCCATCCTTGTGACACTGCCATGATTGGAAAATTCCAAACCTTACCTGGAATTAGCAGCTACCCGGAAATATCACTCGTTCCTCAAAAATGAGTCTCCTTTAAGCTCTTTTCATCTGACTCGTAAAATATGAAAAGATTGATGAGAAATTGGCCTCTCCAGCTCGTTAAAGCTATTGGAAGCTCTATCCCTCCTCTAGATTTTAATCTTTTTGGACCTGAGGGATTATTACACAAAAAGATCAAGCGCTTGTCTTGTTCGGCTCGTTAAAACTATCGAAAATTCATCCCTTTCATATTATTTTATACTTTTTCGGACTTAAGGGATTATATGATGAAAAAGGATTACTGGAGTTTCCTTTCCGTTCCTTTTCAGACTCTCTAAAATTGAAAAAGGACCGAGTTGTCTTTGTCGTTAAACTCGTTAAAACCAATAGCGTCAAACTTTCCCATAGAGACAAGAACGAGTTTCACTGTCGCTAGGCTCGTTAAAACATAGCGATGGGTTTGCCCAAAGGGAAAATTGTAGAAAAAGCATATGTTATCCTCCTCAAGCTTAATAAAAATAAAGAGGTACTGGTCAGCAATGATTTGGGAAAATTGGGAAGAAAACTTGAAGAAACTTTATTGGTAGCAATTCGCTCTTGAACATGACACTTTCACTCCATCACCATGATTGAGTTGGGTTGGGTTATTTCGTTCACTGGTCATACTACCATTGGTCCATCGTACCATCCATCTTTGGGGTTAATGCTACCAATCCATTTCAGTGTCGCCAATACGTTCAAGAGAAGTCGATCAGAGAATTCATCAACCCAGCTTGTGTCTCACCCACTACAATACCTTCACACTTCATTTTTTCATGACCGCCACCCTGAACCCTGTATCATCATATCGTTTTCACCTCCACAAAATCATTTGCTCCGTTCTGTGTCGTAGATGTGGGATTCATTAAGGCCCTCCTACAACGGGTCACTTCTTGTCAACGACAGCTCATTATCCAAGAAATCGACCTAGGAACAACCCTTTCAGTACTTTGAAGCTTGCATGCCTCAATGGCAAGTTTCTCACTTCCGACGACAGGTTTACATCAATGGCCTTCAACCAAAAGATTTTGCGTGGTGTTCAACACCAAGTCTCATTTCCACACCACGTGAATTGTACTGTAGTACCTTGAGGGTCATCATCATTATCGGTGATTCCTCTCGCACCTGTTAACATCTTACATCATTGGCTAGTAATCAAGCGATGTCTTTCCATGTTCGACTCCAAAACATTTTTCACATGGATCAACTTGTACTTCGGGCAAATATTGGACAAGTTTGAAGACCCCAGATCTAGTTTCATCCATTCGGGCTGTGATATATTCAGAAAAATAAAGACATCAAATGTAGATCATTGTTGCACAGATGATCATCCAAATCAAAGGATGATGGCTATATCAGAATCATCAGTCTGCCACACAGACAGTTGTCTATCCTATGTACCTCAAAGTGAATTTATAAAGCTGAGCATGGGGATGCCCGCCTCAGCTAGATCATGAAAATGTTATGAAGATAATGTATTGTATTGTACCTTATTACAGGTCGCCTTCCAGTTCGAAAAACCTCGGATCCTCATGATAAAGGATTTCACCCGACATCAAAGATTTACTTCCTCATACTTTAGGGGGAAACTGTTATAGACATATTTGGGCATTGCAACCCCAATCACATATGTCCATAAACCAAGGGTTTCTGAGTCCCTAAAAGTGTTGTTTCATGCCCTAAAGGAACAAGGTCAGCTGATTACATCATCTCCCAGAAGTTTTCTCCATAGAAACTGCTCAAAACTGGTCAAACTGGACCATACAGATTGCTCAGTGCTAAGGGTTGTGATGCATCTCACTGCTCAGTGAAAAAAAGTGTTGATGCATACTGGAAATCCTTTTGTAGAGTGCGATGGGAGTGTAGACCAAATGGCAGTAGACTAGTTGCAAGGTGGATGATCATGGAATCTTTTCCAAAAACTTCTCCTGTGACACTGCCTCTCTGAATTCGCCCAGGGATGGTAAGGATCATTCAATCTCCAAGTGGAATCAAGAACTATCAGAGAGAAGACACTAATCAAAATCCCAGAAGCTGACTCACCCCCTGCAATCATTTATATATGGATCCCTCATCCCAGAGATCCAGAGGTTGCAATCTTGTATCTTGTAAGGAAGTGCTATTGGTTTCCTGGTGGAATATCATAATGTTGGGTGATCTAAGCTTTTCATGAGGTGAATAAGGGCTTTCGTGCTGGGAGGATGACACTAGGTTAGATCAATGGGTTGTAATCCTCCCTTCTAATATTTACATCAATAAAGCTATTCAAGTTTTCCTCCACATTCTTGTATGTCTGATAAAATGTGCATTTTTCTGGTCAATATATATCTAGTCCTATATTGTTTATGATTGTAGATCTCTGCACTTTGAAGGTATTATGCTACTTTGACTTTACAGGTACTCTTTGAAG
>APFE030687869.1:0-40591 GCA_000404065.3 Pinus taeda
ATTTTCCCAGAGGCAAAGCAATAAAATTGAATTCTACCTTAGCTAACTTAGAAAACTTTACTGGAAATGAATAGGAAATGAACTATGAAACATAACAAGATACATATGAAACATAAGAGACACATTTGATACACTCACAACCACATGAATCTCATGAAACAAAGCCACTGCCTTTCATTAATCTCTGTAAAAAATATACAATGTAGAAACATAGTTTCTTTCCCACAGTCTCCCAGAAGTTACAAGCCAACGAACCCTTTGCAAATAGTTTGCATACAATATATAGAATGTTCCATGAAGAGATAGAATGCCCAAGGGTTGGGGAGTTACTCGAATCATTACAAAATGAAGGTGGAGAGCCAAACAGCAGCTATAGGTGCAGTGCCACAAACATGACAAATGGCTTGGGTGGCCCTTGGATAACTGACCATCTAGAGTAAAAATACTTTTAAAAACGCCTTAGGTGCCGAAAAACTTAAGTGCATATGAGTGGGCCTACTTACAAAATGTCGGGAAGCGAAATTTCGTGAAACATAGGCATTCTGGGCCTTTTTCCTATATGTGTCGCGCCCTTTTCCCAAGTGTGCCCGTTGGAAAGCCTGTCCTGTCTACTTTCCAACACAAGTGGAATTTTTGAATTTGGAGCCCATTTTCCCCTCCAAACCTTCATTCTCCCAAGACTGCTTCCTATGTGTCAAAATAGGGGTAGTAAGGCCATTTTTGAGTGTTTTTTTCCCTTTTGGTGGCCAAGATCTTCTCCAAATTTCTTGCTATGAGTGCCAGTAGTCGTGATTTTTCATGCTAAATCCAAAAATGCAAACCATTTCTCATTTGGAGCTCCCAATCCTACACACCGCACCGGTGGCGCGGCACGTATAAAGAAAAAACCTATGTTTGTGCCAAAAATTTGTCATGTGACCAAAATTTTCCAAAATACCTTGAAATTTGGGCTGGAGGTCCTCTATGAAGTGTTGTGCTATGCTAGGGAAGCTTCAACCAAGATTCAAAGCTGATCTTGATCTTTTGCCTCTTTTGTTGCTTTGCTCAGTCTGGCCTTCAAGCTCCTTATTCATGCCTTTGCGCTCATGTTCCGTGCCCTATAATGACAAGCCATCCTCCTCAATATGGTTGTGAACTTGTTTTCCTTCTCTAGCAGCTTCTCCAAGTGTAGATTGACTCGATCTAACCAAGACTCACGGTCGTAGTTGATCTCTTGCTCCAAGGTAGTGAACTCGATCCTCCTCTGTTGGGAAGCTTGCCAATTTTCACGGATGCTTTGCAGCTCCATGATCGTCTATTGGTCCTCAAGTTTTTTGTTTCTCTGTTCCAGATACTTCATGACCCATCTAGCTCTCTCCATATTGAGTATCAAGTCTTGTATCTCCGAGTCCTGCTCCTGAATGGTCATCCTAAGTTTGGCATTTTCTGCCTCTTTCTCTTCATCCTCAATGAGGATGACATCGGTCTCCTGTACACCTGATGGTCCCTCATCATGCACGGGCTTCTTGCCCTTGTCCAATACCTGTGTAGTCGATGCCAAAAGTGAGGCACCTTCCACCCCGGGTGGAGATAACACTCGCTTTGCTGCTGCAAACAAGTGCCTACTGCCTCTCTGATATGTAATGAAAACTGGCATGGTAGTAGTCTCATGATGCTCATGCTGATAAGAAGGACCACCCAACTCCTGCTCGGGCTTTGATAGTACATGTGATGTGCTAAAGAAGTCACGGGAGATGAAGTCCTCCAAAGCAATGCCCTACAATCCCAACTAATGCTCTACCAAAATCTGGATAAGAGCGAAGTGATACACACTGTTAAGTTGCTGCTGAGGGGTCTTATGCAGCATGAAGGTGTTCATCCTCTCTACATTCCTGCATATGAAAAATGGGAGGTTCATCATCCTCACCCTAGTAAAGTGCATGAGCAAGCGGATGTGATAGGCATATAGTCAAGAGAACCTCCCCTCACAGCTGAAGTATTTCATGATCAATCTCATGAGGGAGCAAATCATTTTTCAAGTAATCTGAAGGGAAATACTCTTGTGAGCTCATTAAGAATCTGGCTTTGATGTAAGGCTCATAGTGTTGCCTTTCCACCTTCTTCTTCTTATGCCACTGCTCCCCAACATTTGGTATACCTTTTGCCACTGATATAGCTTCGGGTGTCAATGTGAAAGTGACCCTGGCCAAGGTAGACTGACCTCCATGTAGATGAAGCATAAATAAATGGGCCAACTAATGATGAATGCTAACATTTGCCACCCTTTGACAAAATTCAAAACATGATAGGTGCTGGAAGCATGACATGGCAAGAAGGCATGCTTGTAACAAGGTGAGGGTAGTGGGTTTGTCCCTGACATGTTTTCCACTCTTGTGGTATGTCTTGGGAGCCTGCTCTTCTGATGATGAGTCACTCTGTGTCTCCCTCTCATACTTAGACAAATGCTGTGATGACATGACGGCAATGTGGACTATGATTAGGCTGCCCCTTTGATGATGGTGTGAGGCAGGGTGCCTTTGTAATATCTGTTGCCAAGGGAAAAAATGAAATAGGGATTGTTAGGAAGGGAGTGATGAAATGGGGATAGGGTTTATAGGGAGAAATTTGTTAGAGATATGGGAGGAGTTTGGGGTATTTTTATGGGGTAGGGTTTGGGGTTTGTATTGAGCAATAGGAGGAGGGGAAAGGGAATATGAGTTTGGTAGTGTTAGGGTAGTGATAATAGGAGAAATGACATGGGGGAATAAGGAACAGGGGTAGGGTAGGAAAAATCAAGCCTTGGCAGCAATGACACTGTTACACAACCCTAGAAAAATGGTTTTTCTTTGGTGTCTTCTTGTGTTTGCTTTATGAAATATTTTTTGCTTTCAATCATTGGAAATAACCCACCATATCTTTATCAAATTTGATGCACAAGTGAGTTTGAGAGCCTACCTTACAATTAGAGGAGCTTCACAAAAGATTTGAGGGAGTTTTGGCACGTTCTGGGTGCTTTGTCTCTGTGCATCACGCCCTATAAGTTTGAACAGTGGACGAGTGTTGTGTGCGCCGCGCCCCTGCCTTTATGCGCGGCGCCCCTGTAATCACCTCCAAACCGACTCCAGCTCCTCATTTATGCCTCTGTCTATAAGCGCCGCGCGCAAAGCCTAGTGCGTCACGCCCTGGGTATGCATTGCGCCCTGAAGAAAATTGCATTGTGGGTAGGTTGCGTGTGCGCCACGCCCTATGTGTGCACCGTGCTCCTGGTTATATGCGTCGCGCCCTCCAAGGTCGCCTCCAACTCACTTAATCTTTCACCATTGCACACTCACACTTTTCCAAGATTTGTAATGGCACAATGCATTTGTTTTTGACAAAATTTTTTATATATAGCCTTGGAAGAGATGGGTTTAATTTTTTCGTCTTCAAAACCCATTCTTCTAATGTTTGAGTTTTACACTTTTTCACTGACTTTAAAACACACTGATTTTCACTTTCTCTTTGAAATTTTAGCTCGAATGATGCAATTTTCGGCACTCTTTGTGGGGATTGCATGACAGGACATTTGGCCACGGAAACCATGACTGCATCTGAAAAAATCAACCGACGACTTTTTCGAAAATTTTGTCATAAATGACACTGTTTGACTTTTCTTCAAAACAAAGTTTTGAAGAAGAGTCAAAGTATATCCACATGATGATGAAGTTCTCTGAAACATAACTGTGTAAGGGCCTCACTCTGGCCTACATGGCTTTACTAGACTTTTCATAGACCAAATTGATGAATTCCTAGACCTAGACCTCGAAATGACCTTTGTCCTTTAAAGGACCAAACCTTGAATGTCATGGACTTTGATGATGATTGACAAAAGACCTGAGCCAGCAGGAGCCAGACATGATGGGGAATGACTATCATGACCTTATTTGTCAGATTATGGCATGCCCATAGTGGAATGCAACTGGGAGAATGGAGCGGGACACCTAATCATGAAATGCATAAAGAGTTTTGATCTCTGATGGAGGACTTACCAGACCGACTCTAACAGGTAGCATAGTGAAATTGGGTAAATGTTGGAAGGGTTGTTAAATATAATGTTATAGCTCTGGTACGAAAATATATGAAAATACAAATATACCCAAGAAATAACAAGATCTGCATATAGATAAATGTTTTTTTATTGATATCAAAACCCTTAAGGTATGACAACAACATACACTCACTCCTTAAGGAAGGAGAGCACTCCCCAAGCCATATGCCTATTCATACAATAATTCCTTCACATCTCTCAATGGGAGTCTCTAGCCTCTATATAGGCCTCATACATACAATACCATGGGTCATTACCATGGTTCCCTCAATACCATCTATCTAATACCATGGACCTATTACAATATTACTAACTACTTGTGGTCGCTTATATGATACGAGTTAATGACCTTATTTATTACTATGGCCCATCCCATTATTACATTATTCCCTTGGGTACCTCCCTTTGTACCCCATATTATCCCCCCTAGGTATATAACATATAAGAAGTCAAGGGAATGTTCCTAGGCTAATGGTAACCCAGCTTGGCCTAAGAAACTAACTGAGACCTCCTAAGGGATGTGCGGTCACTATTATTATTCTTCTCTCCTTGACATCCTTTACATGATATCACTATTACATTCAATAATTCGCACTTTACATATAAATACAATTGTTTTTAGCCCACTTTTTAGTACCATATTTATTCTTGGACAATATAATCATAAATTCAAACATACATCCCAATTGGATGACCTTACAAACAAACAAAAAATTCACTTATGAAGAAAATAATAACTAATAAAGATAGCAGGTTTCCTCAAGACTTACTTGTTACTTTTTCCAGCCATGCACAAAACCACAAGGAAATGAATGTTCCTCTGAGCCAACCAATGAGAACAAGTAACACCACTTCCACTCTAGTAAGCGAGGTTCATATCCAAAAAAAATTCCAGATTGAGAACCCTCATGGATTGACCCAACACCAACTCATCCCAATTAACTTGAGTCTACTGCTTCAAATAGAGTTTCGTACTTGACCTCCCGTGAGCAAGGTTCATATCCAAAAAAATTCTAGATTGAGAACCCTCATGGATTGACCCAAGACCAACCCATCCCAACTAACTTCAGTCTAGTGCTTCAAATAGAGTTTCTTTTCCCAACCAACTCAAAAACTCAATGAGCAAGAGGTTTAGTTTTATTATAGTGTCACTCCTCCAAGGTTGCCTCAAGTAATTTTCTTGGCTTCCTTATTCTCATGTGAGATGTTTTGTCTACCATCCCCATAACTTTTTTTCGTTCTAGAATATGAAACCTACTTTTACATTACTTCTCATCGTAATTTTATGAATAAATTCTAAATTATTTTTTGATTAGATTTAAACATTCACGTTCTTGATTTATTCCATTATATTTTTTAAGAATGTCTCTATTCTCTGGTCTATAATGTAAATAAATAAAATAAAGTAATAATCTATAAAATAAAGTAATTCAATGTAGTAACCAAAAAGTATTACAAAAATTCTCAACCATATTTAACAAAAAAAATCTTATTAACCTAAAAGTTAAAAATCTAACTTTAAAATCAAGTCCAATGTTTCACCACTACGATGTGCTTGAGATGTATATCATAAATAATTTTAAAATTAAATGTTCCATGTTTAGCATTGTGATGTGTTAAAAGACTGTGATGGCTTTGCCTAAATCAAGAGATGAGTTAGCTGTGCAAAGAAATGGTTGCATCCACATTTTATATATATTTAAGTTTTCAAAAACTAATTTGTACATTTTAAAATCATTCCTACCATAAATTTTAAATTCACATTGTAAAACCATTTTACAATGTGGATTATTTAATTCTTATATTTTTAATATGAACAGCAACCCGTTGAAAAAAATATATAGAAACGTCAATTGGATTAAGAAACAGGCTAGGCAAACAGCCATTTGGAATTTTTATCCTTGCTATCAAATCATGAGTGGATATCCATATTCATGCTTATTCTTGCAATGATTACCTTTTAAATCTTCCAACAATACTCTACGTTTACCTGAAATCTAGTTTATGTTGCTTTATCTTGTAGATTAAACCACATAAACTAGATATTTTTTAAAAACTCTATTTTCCTTTGGGTGAGAAGAAAAAATGTTTAAAAAAAATTAATTATTTCTTCTATTAACTAGACTAAGATAAATAATTTTCAAAATTGTATTTGAAAATAAATATACATATTAACTTTTATTTGAAAATATTAAAATAACATCAATTCGTTTTCTTATATTTATTTTAAATCAATAAATTAATTATCTTAAATTAATTAAAAAAATAAGAAAAACAAAATTTAACATAATTCATTACACATAACTATGTTATTTCAAAATATATATTAAAATCTGATATTTTTTATTTTAATTCAAACAAATCATTTATCGCATCCACTAGTTAAAAATAATTATTTTAAAAACATTAGTAAGGACATGAATATCCGAGTTACCAAGTTGGGCCATATTGGGCCAAAAGGTTCAGAAATTCGCTGATCCGATTCGATTCGCCATTTAGTACGTTAATTTCGATACGGTAATGTATTTGCGGTTCACCAAATTAATAAAGTTAATTTCTCTACTGCAAGTCGCAATTCTGAACTGTTGAGCAGAGCTTACAATGCTCCGCTATTTTCTCTGGTTAATAAGCAAGCAACGATTGTACGTATTAGTTTAAATAGCTTAGCAGTAAGCTAAGCTATTTAGCAGCCATTGTAGAAATATATAAACATTCAACCAGCTATATAGAAACATCTAACCAACCATAGTAATATATACAAACATCTGTTTTATGGGACCATTTATAAATAGAAAACATTCATTTATCTTAACTGTTCACAATTTCACTAATAATTTATAATTTAAAAATGTTATGGATTTTATATCTAAAATTTTTCGATTTATAAAATAGTAAATTTTTGATTAAAAAGATTGCTTTTTATTAAAAAATTATAAAACGAAATAAATTTTGTAAAAATTTTAAAATATAGTTTTAAATGTTTTAGTAAGAGTTGACTTGAAATTCAATTAAAGTATTTATTTTTTTGTGATTCATCATAAAATTATTTTACCAAATTATTATTGAATAAATTTGGATTCTAATGGGAATTAGTATTCTTTTTAGTTTGTGGACATTATTCAAATATTCAATATTTCATTCTTTACATTGAATATCAATTTTGAGTTTTTGTTATTTATATTAATATATTTTATTTAGATTTTCCTTTCAATTTTACAATACAAATAGTAGAATTATTATTAAATAGATAAAAAATAAAATACACAGCTAGAAAAAGATTAATACTGGAAATAAGAAATAAGGAAATAACGGTATTATTATAAGAAAGATTCATTTCTATTTTATAAAGTTTTGAAAAATAATAATAATAATATGTTAATCTATATAAGATGTATATTCTCGATTTTTTTTTGTATTGAATTTTATACAGTCAAGTTTTTTCCGTATCGAAGCGGTATCAAAGCAATTTTGTATCTATATTCAAATTTGAATTTGGTAACTATTCCATATATAACAAAGTTCAACCAAATGTTGTTTCTATATTGAATTTTATACAGTCAAGTTTTTTCCATATCAAAACGGTATCAAAGCAATTTCGTATCTATATTCAAATTTGAATTTGATAACTATACCATATATAACAAAGTTCAACCAAATGTTGTAGCTCGACCAATTCATGTGCGATTGAGAACTAATTTAAATATAACTATTGTAAGCTTCTATTATGTTCCCTTAATATTATTTTGATGAGGTATTGAAGATTATTTTGATGAGGTATTGAAGGCCCATTATAGAATCTGATAGCTTTTCAAGCTTTTTGTTAGAATATTTGGAAGTAACCCACATTATTTGAAACCATATCTTAGGCCTTTTTCTCTCGCTCTACGCCGGCTTTACTTTGTCACACTAGGGACTTAGCATTGACAATAATTGAGAGACTAAGTGTCCAAGTTGCTCTTTCTTGCGACATGAATTGCAACAGAAGATATTAGTTTGGGTTTTCAAGAAATAAAGATAAAGATGGAGTTTTTGATTTATATATATATATTATATATTATATTATTTACAATGAGTAGTGAAGGAGAAGAATATTCATTACTATTGAGTCATATTAGAATTTTTAATGTAGAATTATGTCTTAAATTTGTGAAATTATGGATGATATTTCTTACTTTGTCTATAGATGAAATGAGATTTACAACTAAATGCGCAGTCAAGTTAAATTTATCTCATGTTTTCTATGCAGCTCTAATTTCTAAAAGAATTAAAAAATATGAAAAGTCTCAAAAATATCACATGTTTGGTATTAACTAATATCAACATAGCATAATCATATTAAAAATATCAAAAGTTTGGTATTAACTAATATCAACGTAGCATAATCATAATTTTAATATGATTATATTGAATTCACATATCTTTATTATTTAAAAATTCACATGTTAATCTATATATAGGTATATAGTTTTTTAAATCAAAATATTTGGATATTAATTTTTTATTTAAAGTTAAATTATTAAAATATAATAAGAGAAAATTTTAATTATAAACTAGTATCTTGTAAATATACAACCTAATTTTCATATGTTTGTGTTGTGTAACATATATTTTTATTTAGAATTCAACCAATGAAATAATAATATATTAGTTTACTTTAAATCAAATTGAAGATATATTATTTTGGATTAAGGTTAATATAAAAATATTATAATTATACAATAATATAATTTAAATAATGAACATTTTAAGTTAATAAATACATAAGTTCAATAGTAATAAATTTTAAGAATCATGGTTATTTAAATACTCATAGCAATAATTGTTAATTGGTAAATGTTAAGGTTAATTGAAGTAAACTCCTTTACAATTCGTCATTATTTATGGTAATCTCCTCGGCATCTTGTAATGAAAAAAAATAAAACAAATCAATAATTCAAACTCATTTTTATTAATTAACTATTTATATTGATTAATTGTAAATATGAAGCTAAAATAAGTTCTATTTTTTATGGTAATGATGGTTGGCTTCTTGTAACTAACAAAATAAAACAAATCAATAATTCAAACTAATTTTTAGTAATGAACTTAAACAGACTAATTAATAATATAATATAACATAAGTTAATATGATTCTATTGAGTTAAATACATCCATTATTAATTTAGAAAATCTACATGTTAAAAATGGAATAAAAAATATCATAATTAAAATATATATTTATTTATGTTGAGATTTTTTTCTAGGAGGGAAAATCTCATACAATATAAGTAGTTGTCTTGAGCATGTATTTATTATTATTTAAACATATTTTAAAATTAATAATAATATATTCTAAACTAAATCATATTTTGACCCAAATTTGTTCAATCTTCAATTAACACTATATCCTAGCAGGTAACAAATGGATTCATATTACCCTAACCATAGCATCATATCATTGCTGTTACCATTGTGCATGAAATATTTTACAATTCAAAGTCTATATTTGATTTAACTTTCACTATCTTCATCATTGTTCAAAATTTAATATAATTTTCAGGTTTGTTCCTTCTTTCTTTTTGTGATTGTAGTTGGTTTTCCTTGTTAGAGGTGTTGGAGGTTAAAATGTTAAGTCTCAAGTCACTTTAATTTCTCTGTGAGATAATGGGATTATCCTTGCTTCACATATTTGTTTTTTCAACATTGAAATATAAATATTTTGGCTGATATGAACCAATGGTATTTAAATTAATATACAGTTTTTTGTTATTGAAATAGTGAAATATAAATAAGTTTTCAACATTGAAATATAAATATTTTGGTTGATATGAACCAATGGTATTTAAATTAATATACAGTTTTTTGTTATTGAAATAGTGAAATATAAATAAGTTGGAGCATAAAGTATTAACATTTTACAGTCTCAATCTATTGGGTCCACACCATGTCTAATCTAAGACACTCACACCATTCATTTTATGAGATTGATGCACTAGCTCTAGCCATTAATAACTATCCCCCTCATACTTCTTTATATGTACCATACCTCAAGTCATACAAGGTATGTTTTTAGTTGAAAGATTCAAATTTATTCATATATACTTTTTTATTAATAAGTATTCAATGAAATATTCAAATATGTTTATATATTATTTTTATTAATAAATATTGAATTTCAAGTATTTAATTGTTTATATTTAAACACCTGCATAATAATAGTTTTTTTCAACATTTTAATATTGATTGGTCACTTCATTTTATTATGTGAAAAATAATGAATATACTTTTTGTGTTGATTAAATTACTTTTTACCTATTTAAAATTATATAAATTTTGAAATTTATTTTTAATTTTATAAATTACAAAATTAAATATATTATATTTATTCAATTTATTAAAAAATTAGATTTTAGTTAGATTATGTTAAATTTATATGTTTTCTTTTACTGTTCTCAATCAATACATTAAAACTGTTTTTTTTTGTTATTCTATATAAGCTAAGAAAAGCATAATCATAAATATTTATGTTATATTGATATATTTTTATTCTTATTAATAAATAATTACCTTTGAAATGGGTTATAAAAATTACAAATAAACAAAAACATAATAATTTCATATTAATATAGGATAATTTTATATTAAATATATTATTATAATGAGTTTAATTTTTCTGGTTAAATTAAAAAATTAAAAAATTAAAAAATTAATAAAAGTTAAAACATAATAATTTCACCTTATTAATATGGAAATTTTATATTAAAATATTATTATAATGATTTCAATTTTTTTGGTTAAAATTAAAAAATGAAAAAAATTAATAAAAGTAACTATTTTGAAATTTGGAATAGTGAAATTTAACCACCTAATTGAATTTGTAAAAAGATATTTATTCTTAAGCATGTCTAGAGATCTTAAATGTCAAATGCAGGTTTAATGGAGAAAATCCTAAGAAAACGAAAACAATTGATTACTTTAAATTTCATTCTTCATTGTCATTAAATGCAATTGGAAATACTCAATTATAATTAAGCCTAATGTAACGAAACACAATGTCTAAAAGCATCAAATAAATTAGTTTAAATCGTACCTAATCATATCGAAAATGCACGCTTAATGGAGGAAATCCTAAGAAAACGAAAACAATTGATTACTTTAAATTTCATTCTTCATTGTCCTTAAATGCAATTGGAAATACTCAATTATAATTAAGCCTAATGTAATGAAACATAATGTCTAAAAACATCAAATAAATTAGTTTAAATAGTACCTAATCATATCCATTTCACGTAACATTGTGAGTGGATTGACACATTTTAAAGTGAATTATGGAACTTTGTCAATAAAGAATACTTGCACAATTGACAAAATTCAGGAGATAGAGGGATATTTTGAAGTTTGCACATGTGATATAAATTTGAAATTCATTTTTAAAATTCTTTTATGATAGAATAAATATATTTTTTATTTTATAAATAAAAATTTTATTATCTTACCTAAAAATCTCTTTATGTATAGGTTGAGTATTCTTTGTTTACTTTTACTGGCATAATTGACACACTCGCCTGGCAAGGACAATAAAATAATGTGAATATTAATTAGATAAACATGAATATTTATTTTTTTATTTTTTTTTTAATTCAAATTCAGTATGGCTTGCCAAAGAATACTAAAGGGACCAAGGGAAAAGATTGTAGAAGAGAGTTCACTACACTAAAGGTTGGCGACCAAACGCGTGTGATAGAAAAGCCAAAATACCAAATAAACTCTTTTGAAACTCTTAACTTGCGTTTGAAATTAATTATATATATATATATTATATATTGTTATATTATATATATTCTTAAAGAATAAATAAACCTCGATGATGTTCATTCCGAAAATGAAATAATAGATCCCAGACTAATTTTTACAAATATCTGTGCGTAGAGACCCTTTTAATTTATACCCTGGAATTGACAATTATATGTCGCCAAAAATATAACCCAGAACGTAGAAGCAGAACTAGAAAAATTAACCCAAATAGGGTTTCATTTCAGGTATTTCCAGTATTCGAAGACGCAGTAGAGTTTCTCTATCTAAGGGACATTGTGAAGAATAGAACACATCTAAGGGACATTGTGAAGAATACAACACCTCACATGGAAGAACTGAATAAGAATACATGTAATACAAAAAAAAACATATTTAGCTATTAGAAAAGAATCTTACCACCGCTTAGAATACCGGTAACTAAGGAAAAAATCCTTTGAATTATACAATACAGTCATTATATAGATGTAGGTGAAAATCATAATGAACATATTTAACAAAACCGTGTTCGTATTGTAGCGCTCTGAGCAACAAACATTGCTGAATTAAGAACTTATACGAATATATTATTGATATTGTTCACAACTAGTAGAACGACCGACTGTAAGTACACAGTCATAAACTAACTTAGTCGAAGCAGTGAATTAATCGGTAGGGGTCAAACCATCAACATCTAACCCATGGTCAAATCTTAAACAAGGAAAAATCAAACACTACTATTTCTAGGTAACCTGATACATAATGTTCTTATCATAATATTTAATGGCAAAATCAGTCATGTACCTCGAACATAAGGATAATTTGCAGTAAGAGACGAAACTCATATGAAACCCTCGATGCTACAAATGAGAAAGAGGAATTTGGGGTACCTGTGTTAGGGTACAGAACATAAAAAAATTAGAACCAGAAAGTGAGGAAGGAAAAGTATGTTACTTTAATTGAGGACCAAGAGTATTGTGTCGCAGAACTATACCTGTCTTTCCACCATATTCACTGCATATTAGGCATTCACCTACGACCAATTAGCCATGCACACATTAGGGCATGTAGAAGACAAATCAGTTTGAAATAGACTAATTACCAGCTGATTATATTACCAAGAGGTATAACTTCCATAGTGGTGAGTTGTCGGTCATTTCACTGGAGAGAGGCTGGAAACCTAATTAGGAGGAAACACGCCATAGATGAGAACTCACTTCAACCATGACGTTATCAGAAAAACTCCTTTAAAAGATGAACTGAAGGATCAGAAAAACTCCTTTAAAAGATGAAGTGAAGGATTCTTAACTACTGTTACCTCGACCCCATAAGTTGCAGATGCATTCGGTGGCAATGATGGCTTGACCGCACCCTTGTGACAAAGAGAAACCATAAGAAACTCCGCCGTGGAACCTATAGAGAGTGGCAGCAAAACCCTGAGTCGTTTGGAGCGAATGAAGTCTCAGCAGAAGTTTAGGGTGGGTAGTTACCTTGACCTAGGTAGCAGCAATCTCGATCATTAAGAATCTTCACCTAGAACCGTGGATGCAGCTCAAGTCCCGCGACCTGTGCCATGTGTCCATCAAATGCGAAGTGTCTAGAAGTCTCCAAACGCAGGTGTAATACATATGAAATGTGGGGGAATTAAATAAACTTAGGATAGTGTGCGAGAATTTAAATCTAGTGTCAGGTGACAACGATCCAAGTAATTTCATCCAGCAACTAGGGATCCAGTCAAATTATCAAACCATGAGTTATTATATAATCAGGAACCATATATAATTGCATAATGGTTATATCCTTGGCATGTGGTTGAATACCTTTGATATGCATTGGGAATGTGTTATTGTTACTTCCCATACATTTTTTTGCGATGAATTTTATTTTACTATTAGATTTTATTTTATTAGGATTTTATTTTATTAGGAGAGAATGTTATAAGTGGTATCAGAGTTCAAGGGTTCATTACTAAGATCAAGTTAAAGGGAAAATAATAAAAAAATGAGTTATGTTCGATAGAAATAGAGATATTAAAAATATGGCAACTTTATTATACTTCTTGACTTAAGTTAAATCTCGAAAATGTAGGTGTTGGTGAAAAAGCCCAGATTCATACAAACTATGGTGATATAAAATAGGGTCCCATTGAGAACTAATATATAAGGTGCCTAAGAGGTGAACAATTGTTCGGAGGATTTATGCAATAAAACAATAATTAAGAAAATTATAGTATGCCATTGATAGTGAATAAGTCATGCACCAACAACTCAGAATATGAGTATAGGAATAGACTAAGAAAAGCAACATTTCCTATATTGAATATATGTTGAAAAGGAAGGTGGGAGTGTTGTATATAATATCAGGATTGTTTGTAATATGATTTCTTGTTAACACTTTAGTAATGTTGTGAGATGTCATTGAGTGGTCATTTGTAAGCTCCACTTCCTCAACTTGAGGTAGGAGGTTGGGTCATCTCATAGTAACTCTTGTCTCATGTTTAGGTTGACAACATGGTGAAACTCCTAAATATGCCAAGGGTTGTTAAATTTAAGGAGTCAAGGGACTATAACTAACCAATACCTCTTTAAGGGATGTTTTTCTAGCCTATCGGTCACTATTATTATTCTTCTATATTTGATATCCTTTACATGATATCACTATTACATTCAATAATTCAAACTTTACATATAAATACAGTTGTTTTTACCCCACTTTTCAGTACCATATTTATTCTTGGAACAATATAGTCATAAATTCAAACTTAAATCACAATTGGAAAACCTTACAAGCAAACAACAACTTTCACTTATGAAGAAAACAATAACTAATAAAGATAGAAGGTTTCCTCAAGACTTATTTGTTACTTCTTTTAGCCATTCACAAAACCACAAGGGAAGGAATATTCCTCCCTCCCAACCTATGAGAATGAGTAACACCACTCCCGGTGAGCCAAGTTCATATCCAAAACAATGCAAGATTGAGAAGCCTCGTGGATTGACTGAAGACCAACTTATCCCAACCAACTTGAGTCTAGTGCTTCAAATAAAGTTTCTTTTGCCAACCAACTCAAGAACTATGCCTAGCATGAGCAAGAGGTTTAGTTTTGTTATAGTCTTACTCATCCAGGGTTGCCTAAAGTAATTCTCCTGGCTTCCTTATTTCCATGTGAGATGTTTTGTCTCAAAGGAAAGAGGTTGGACACCCAAGTGTCCCTCCCTATAACTCTTTTTTGTTCTAGAATATGAAACATATTTTTATATTACTTTTCTTCTTAATTTTATGACTAGATTCTAAATTAATTTTTGATTACATTTAAACATTCATATTCTTAACTTATTAGAATTTTTAACAAGTTCTATAGTCTATGAAGTAAATAAATAAAATAAAGTAATTCAATAGTCTATAAACCAAATAAAATAATTCAATATTACCATATTAAACGAGAGGTATTACAGAAATTCTCACCCATATTTAAAAATAAATAAAAAATCCTACTCACGTAAGGTTAATCCAAAAATATGTAACTTTAAAATTAAGTCAAATGTTTCACCACTACGATGTGCTTGAGATGTATATCATAAATAATTTTAAGATTAAATGTCCCATGTTTAGCATTGTGATGTGTTAACGCCCGTGATGGCTTTGCCTAAATCAAGAGATGAGTTAACTGGGCGAAGAAATGGTTGCATCCACTTGTTAAATATATTTAAGTTTTCAAAAAATAATTTGTATATTTTAAAATCATTCCTACCATGAAACAATTTTACAATGTGGATTATTTAATTCTTATATTTTTAATATGAACAACCACCCGTTGAAATAAGTATTTAGAAACATGAATTGGATTAAGAAACAGGATCGGCAAACTGCCATTTGGAATATTTATTCCTGGTATGAAATCATAAATGGATATCCATATTCATGTTTATTATTGCAATGATTAGTTTCAAATCCTACGACAATACTCTACCTCTACCTGAACGAAGGAAATACAGGGCACGAGAAACATCAATATGTATGAATAGAGGCACCCATCTGTGTGGTGATAGAAACTTTGTCTAGGCAATTAATTTCCTGGTAGAAACTTTGTGTGAGCAGCTTGTGAATCGTCAAACCGTCCCCCTTCAACTGCGATGCTAATATGATCTGCACTTTCGAGCATCAATGGAACTCTCATAATTCCTCAGAAACTCGGCCTTGCCATTGGCCTTCACTTGCTGGTGCTCCTTTGAATCTGAACGGCAACATCCAGGAGGACATCGAACATTGCGTGGGCATTGAGGTAAAGCTGGAACGCACTGAGAAACTTGTCCTGCTGCCCACACCCCAACGGAAGAATGAACGTTACGTTGGTGTGAAGGAGTGGAAACATGGGGATTGGGTTGAGGAGCAGCTTTAAGAGAAGATCGAACATTAGTGGGAGAGCCGTAAGTAGAATGACAAAAACATTAGTTTTCATTTTCCCGGGGAAAGGCATCATCCATTTCTCCTCTTAGGTTCAACCTTCTGTGGATGGATGTGTTAGATGCTTGATAGTCTGTAACTATTGGAGATAATCAGAGCTATGAAAACGTGAGCTAAACTTGCAGAAGAAAGATTTGAGATAATGAGAGTTATGGAGAGGTGATTTATGGTTGAGTTGTAGTTGCACATGAAATATTTGATGCATACATACAATGCAATGCATTGTTTGATGCATATATACATACAGAGAAGGCCAGGAGCAGAGGAAGACCCTGAATTGTTGAATAGAATTCAAATTAAATAGAGGATGGACCAAGTACAGATTCTTCATTCGTAGTGCAGACATGAGATAACGTGAGCGATTGTTTAACGTTCAAATTCCTCAACTTAAACGAGTGTTTTCAATTTTGTGGGTTGGATGTGTGACTGTGTGGTGCCTAGAAGGTGTTTGGGATGTTTGACTTTGTCGTTTGATTCATTTCCGGTGTTGAGTTGACTTCCCACGACAGTAAGCAGATGATGCAACATAGTTAGAAATTGGAGGAAGGTAATTGAGATATATCTGATTTTAATACACAGGGGGCAGCGTTGATGTGTATATCATTTTGGGAATGTATATAATCTTTGTCAATAACTTTAAAGTCAATCCGTGATTTTCCATTCAGATTCCGAACATTTGAAAAGTAGATTTGAGAATACAGCGATATCGAAGAGATTGCGGCCACATAAATAATAAATTCAATAGATAATAAACTTAAAAAATAATAGTATAAAATATGAGTTAAAATTTTATATAGGGAAATAAATTAATTAAAATTAAAATAAAAATGGTTTACATTCAAGTAAATAAAATACATTAGTTTGTAGTTAATTTTATACGAAAGAATTTTACATTTAATTTTTTGTTTTTTAATATGAGGGAGATTATTTGAAGACATTTTTGGAAGAATCACATAAGTAGAATTAGGTGGCGTTTCGAACCAACCAATGTGGTTCATCATCTCGACAAGATTCCTAATTTTTTTAGGATTAAATAATAAGTTCACATATGACATCTATAAAGATAAATGTTTTAGTCCTTGCTACTAAACTTGAAATTATGTTTTGGGAAAAATTGTATAAACATTTATAAATTACATTGGTTAATTCTAAATTAATAGTGATTAATAGACAAATCTAATCATGTGGTCTTAAGGTTGAAATGTGAAGTGAATAAATTAATTAATTAAAAAATTGGTTTGTTGAAATTCTTTTATTTTTCAAATAGTGAATAAAAAATCTTTATAAAAACAAAATTTATATTCATATTAATACAATATATTTATCAATAAGGAATATCAATCTTAATTACAAAATTGAATATTATTTTATAAATATAAAAATAACTTCAGATAAATCTACTCATGTATAACGGTTACATGTGATTCCTTCAATCATTCTCATAGCTAGAAAACTCATCCAATTTATTTCATAAGCTAAGTGAATTTGAAATAGAGAGGGAAGAACTATGAAACTCATGCAATTTATTGCATAAGCTAAGTGAATTTGAGACAGAGAGGGAAGAAAACATCATACAAGCTATACCACGGAAGCGAATCTAACTAGATTGAAAAGAGGAGCACTTGGAGAGTGGAGCACCACCACCCAACCATGAAACAACTCTCATTCCTCCCGATCCAAAGTTCTTTCCATGGATCAACTCCTTCCAATTGATCTATGCAATGGGTATTTAATACCCTCTTCCATGATATAGTTTCATTTAGCGGCATCTTGCTTTTAGGTGTATTATCCATCCAATTCCCTATGCATTTTTCAGAAAAGATCACCTTTATCTCTCATGAGGCATTTCCTCATAAAAGCTTGCCTTAATCTCCCGCAAAGCTTTTATGTTTTTCTTGATGGATATTTATCTCCAATCCATCCATCTTATCTAGAATCACATCTAGAAGTTTTATCATGAAAGATTTATCCTATGCCATTCCTTAATGGGATTTGACAAGAATCTCATCCTTTGGTGTCTCACTTTTCCAAGTGATCAATTTATTAATTATTTAATAATGTATTTTTATTTTTATATTATACATCATACCTAGCTTTCCTCAACTTAGGTTTGTAATAGTTCGACACAGAAAGGAGGGGTGTTGCATACTGCCCCCTTAAATTTTACATCGTCTTCGATGTATTACTACATCCTCGTTCACAAGTAGTTGTCTCCTAAGTCCACAACTTCCATGGTCTTTCCATCTGATGCAAATCTTCCAATATATATATATATATATATATAATGTGTGCTCCCAATACATCTCCTTCCATTGCTACCTGTAACATTGGTTCCAAACAATTTTTGAGGCAAAAAATCAACTTTGTTTACCACTATTAAAATCATTTATTGTAGTTGAAGAAATGCATGCTCTTCCCCTGCAATCTTCCAATCCTTTGTGTTTTTTCGAACACTTTCTTCCTATAGTTTCTATGCCGATAATAAGTCAACTAGCATCTTTTCCAAATCAATATGCATAAAATATCACAACAGGTTAGCTCACACATAACCATCATAATCATATGTACTCATCAATACCATGTGTGCATATAACTAAAAATATACCACTGTTACTTATCCTTTAGACACTTCTTAGCTCTCTTCTTTTGTACACCCTCAACGTCAGTTGCTATGCCACACTACCACCGAGTGTCTTCATGCATGTGTGCACATAGTGTATTACACACACACAAATATACATGTCATATATTATTTTTATGCAATGTATGTATTCATATTGGTATCATATATATCGTTTGTATATAGCATTATCTATACTATTTGCACACCATACCCATGTCCATAGCATCACTTGCATGACATATACTTTATTCACATGTTTCCAATCATGTTAATATTATGCCAAAAATTCCTTCTTTACCTTTAAGTAAGTGGAACAACCATGCTCAGTTTATAAGGAATTTCATGGACCTGTTCCAGTTTTGCAACTAGTGAAAATGTTATGTCATAGTATTCAAGTGCTATCTTTAGCAAATCATTTCCCTATGTCGTGTGGTTGCAAAACAATATCACGATAGTAGTATCATATAATAATCATGCATACTATAACTTAATCATTATACCCATAACTTTAATTTTTTGGATTACATCTACGACCTATACACGGTTTAACAAAAATAGAATATACCTTCTTCTTAATATTCTAAATAAAACTATTAACTATGATACTCAGTCTATCATAGATATTCAAAGTCTAATAACTATCAAAAAAATTTCACAAATATTCCATTTTTAAACAATTCATGTCATCTAATTTACTATGCTTCTCTTTGTACTTCTTCCAACACCCTATTAGCCATGTTGAATTCAATGTAGGTCTTGACTCTATTGAATAAAAAATATGCACTGGCATACATCTCCCATATATGAGTTATGAAGGAGAGCTACAGTATTCACAACTTCACACCCTTTTATGCGAGGGTGTGACCCTATGGTATTTACATGTTAACACATTAAATCACCCCTTAAACAAAGAGATCAATTATCAAAAAAATTGTGGTTAATGCAACAATCATTAGGCTTCCCTGAATTGTTTTAATGCATCAAAACCCATCATGTCCAATTTGAAGGTATACTTTACTCAACTACATAGAAATCCTACTAACCATTATTCATGCATGATGCCCTTTTTTTTTATACGGTATGTTGTATTACATCTATGCACACACTTCACAATATCATACCATAGATTGATATTTACTTTATGCCTCTTGCATATCTAAGTTATGGTACTTCTTCACTAAACTGGAATCCCATAGATTCCAACCTATGCATATTTACTTAACTATGCATAATGTCCTCATAAGGTTTTGTTTCCTCAACAATGTATAATTAGAACATTTTATTATTAAAATGCTTCATCTCTTGGCAAACCATGACCAAGGTGAATTATATCCTTGCTGGCATATGCACAACAATATTAACTTGAAAGACAATTTCAAGATACCTAATTCCATCGAAGTTCATTCCAAAGAAATTCCACCCAATCCATACCAATTAAGTCATCATAGGACCCTAAAGGTAGAACATTTAAATACACTCTTATAGTTTGATATGCCAATTTAACTAAATAGTTTTCTACTTTAGCCACTACTTTCCTTTTTTCTACTATGGCTAAGTGAACTAGCGACATGTTCTTCAATTTATTGACTTGTAAGTGACACAATTACACCACCCTAAGTCTTATATAACTTAAAGTTCCTCTAGGGTTTATTTGAAAAGAAACAATGTGGTTGAATATATTGCCTTAAAATTTGATCATGGTAGGTTGATAGTTTAGATATCTTTTTTTGGGATTCAACTGCGTTAAGTAAGTCATTCAAACGTATGACCATTTACATGAGAGGTAGTCGTAACTGACTAATTTCTCATGATTTTTTAATAGTTCACTTAGCACTCATTGCATCGGGTGATGCTCACAGGGGTGAAGAAGTGGGATTGAAACTAGTGAAATGTAGAGAACGAATCACATAGCATCAATCATCACTTCCGGGGCTTGCACCCGGTAACCAGGACTTCCCAGGAGGTCACCCATCCCAGAACTCCTCTGGCTCAAGCGCGCTTAACTATGGAGTTTTTCCCAACAATCAAGCCCACTTAGCTTGCTACCCCATTTGCAAAACCTTAGCAAGTATTGTGCCTCATGAACCATTCAAGTAGAGATCCCTTGACTCTTTTTGAATTAGTATGGGGGTCTACGCAGTGCATTATATTAGATATCATTTTGGGATTCAACTGCGTTAGGTAAGTCATTCATGTATGACCATTTCTATGACAGGTAGTCGTGACTAATTTCTCATGATTTTTTTAATAGTTCACTTAGCACTCATTGCATCGGGTGATGCTCACAGGGGTGAAGAAGTGGGATTGAAACTAGTGAAATGTGGAGAACGAATCACATAGCATCAATCATCACTTCCGGGGCTTGCACCCGGTAACCAGGACTTCCCAGGAGGTCAACCCATCCTAGAACTCCTCTGGCTCAAGCGCGCTTAACTGTGGAGTTTTTCCCCACAATCAAGCCCACTTACCTTGCTACCCCATTTCCTTAGCAAGTATTGTGCCTCATCAACCATTCAAGTAGAGATCCCTTGACTCTTTTTGAATTTAAGTATGGGGTATTACACAGTGCATTATATTAGATATCATTTTTTGGATTCAACTGCGTTAAGTAAGTCATTCACGTATGACCATTTCCATGAGAGGTAGTCGTAACTGACTAATTTCTCATGATTTTTGAATAGTTCACTTAGCACTCATTGGATCGGGTGATGCTCAAAGGGGTGAAGAAGTGGGATTGAAACTAGTGAAATGTGGAGAACGATTCACATAGCATCAATCATCACTTCTGGGGCCTGCACCCGGTAAACAGGACTTCCCAGGAGGTCACCCATTCCAGAACTCCTCTGGCTCAAGCGCGCTTAACTGTGTAGTTTTTCCCCACAATCAAGCCCACTTAGCTTGCTACCCCATTTGCAAAACCTTAGCAAGTATTGTGCCTCATGAACCATTCAAGTAGAGATCCCTTGACTCTTTTTGAATTTAATTTAAGTATGGGGGATTACGCAGTGCATTATATTAGATATCATTTTGGGATTCCACTGCGTTAAGTAAGTCATTCAAACGTATGACCATTTCCATGAGAGGTAGTCGTAACTGACTAATTTCTCATGATTTTTGAATAGTTCACTTAGCACTCATTGCATCGGGTGATGCTCACAGGGGTGAAGAAGTGGGATTGAAACTAGTGAAATGTGGAGAACGGATCACATAGCATCAATCATCACTTCCGGGGCTTGCACCCGGTAACCAGGACTTCCCAGGAGGTCACCCATCCCAGAACTCCTCTGGCTCAAGCGCGCTTACACCCGGTAATCAGGAACTAGAGTATCATAGTTCCTGATGATACTCTAGTGCATCATTTATTTAAGGTGTAGGTTTTTCCAATTCACCCATAGTTGAAGCCTCCTAGATGTTTGTTACTTCCTCAAATATTCCACAACATGAACATTTCTTTATATGATATGGTCCTCCATATCCCCAACACAGTAGTGGTAGATTTTGTTGTTGGTTGGCTTCCTATATTGTTGACTTTTATACATATTTTGACCATTCTATGGTTGAGGTTTTTACTGACCCTTCTCCATCAATTTTCCTCGCTAGTTTCTATGGGAATTTGTAAAAATTGCAAATCCATTATATCTTCCATTTTGTACATTATTCTATCATTTCTTAGATTCCCATGTCTTATTATTATATTTTTTCTTCATATGTTTAAAAAAAAATACACTTTCCTTACATCATCATCCATAGATTTAGGATTATTGAATTATAGTTTTTGCTTCCTGTGTGCTGAGAAACTACTGATAAATCATTGCGCCTTTACATTTTGTTCCCATATATTTGGAAAATACCATAATAAAGAGGTGAACTTTCCCACTAATTCGTACATGGTTATTTTACCAGCTGCAGATCATGGAACTCTTTAGCCTTGTCCTCGTAGAATCATTTAGTTAGATAATTTCATTTAAAATATTTCTAGAATGTTTCCCACATGATTACCTATTCATCAACTCCATGTATTGCCTTTGCTTCTTCCGACCACAAAGTTTTTTCTCCCTATATTTGGTAAATTTCTAAGTGAGCTTTCAAATTATTGTGATATTCATAAATTTGGAAGTACATATCCATATTAACTAACCATGATTATGCTGCCCATTCTACCTCACCATCAAAGTATTGGGGGTTTTATCTTTTTGAGTTATCTTTGTAATTCCAATTTCTATCTCTTAGCGCCTTTGCACATATTACTCCTAGAAAAATTTCTAGAATATCCCTCATTTATCTCTCTATCACCTTGTGATTATTTCCTCTGACTCCATTCAAGTATATTGTACTCCATCATTCGGTGGGATTTTTCTTTGTTTTATTAGGGCTCAGGATGGAATTTCTATGATTTTATATGTTGATAAAACTTTCCATTATCCATTCATGTTCATGCACCATACATGCATTATCAACCTTAAATTCATCATTTTCTCCTATATCTGTTGCATAGTTTCCTGTAGCACAACAGTTGTATTTTGAGACTCATTTTCTAACTGTATCCACATTTCTAGGTTCAGTCCCACAAAAGTTATTGAAATAGATCTTATAGGGGGTCTTGCTGCTGAGGTAAATGTTGCACCACTTTCCCTCCTTATTTGCTTCCACCCCTTGTGACCCATACAATACAAATTTGTTATTTATTCTCCTTCCTAATTGGGCCATATTGTAGAAACCTTGACTCTAATACCATATATCTATATTTTTTGTGCTATATATGTTGTTATTAATATCATAATTTCCATATGTATGAGTTAATTTGGTTCATATTAAAGGGTGTTTGACTTTATTTATGGTATTCATATTATATGCAACATTAAATAAGTGATTATTGTCTTGGGCCTCAACCTTAACCTGATTATATGACTTGAATGAAATTTGAGGCTTCTTGGGTTAATGTGACAATAGCGATATGATGTATCCAGAGCATTAAATTTTTATCTATCTAGAACATGGTCCCATTGTGTGTCATCTAGTAGCCTTGGCTCAAAGGATTTGGAACACATCTACCACTCTTTAGGATTAGGTTATGATCAATAGTGTAAATCGAAGGGGGTGATCAAAGTTTAACAACCCTCCTCCCACAACATCATATGTGGATCATTTGCCCAATTTCCCTCTATCATAATACAATTATACAAATGGGAAACTATGGTTTCATCTTTTTTGTGTACATCCTAGTTTCTTTATGCCGAATTGTCTAGTTATGGATATGACTTAGACCCTGAGGGCGAAGGGTTTTCAAATTACTCCTATTATAACTCATCGTATAGGATTGGTGAGATTGAACGGATTGCCAGAATGTCTGACTCATTTTTTTTCACAGGTAAGTTTCGATTTCATCCTTTCCCATCACAACATGCAATTAAACTCCATTCTTTCGTGCTTTCCTCTTAAAATTTTTTTTCAGTTAACATGCAATTAAACTACATTCTTTCGTGCTTTCCTCAATATTTTTTTTTTCAGTTCTTTCCTCTTATAAGTGTTACTAGAATTTCCTTGCAACAAGGCTACTTGCAGGAGACGAGGGTGTTTAAAAACATAAATTTTATTATTGACAGTGTATTGTTTCCTGAATTTGGATTTTATCGGTCTAGCTTGGTCAAGTTTAAAGATGACATTCTCTCCTAGGGTTATTGTTGGAGCTTGTTGAAGAAATTCGTGGTAAACCCTTTTACAGATCTTCCAATATGGCTGAGCTTCTTTTCTTTTACTATAACGTAATTTTGTCCAATATTAATATTTCATTTACTTAGTTCATTTCTTAAAAGTGATTCTTTCTTGACACCTTCAACACTCACGCTTGAAAATTCATGGCTCCCTTCCTTAGATTCTTCTTTGACAATTTGTTTCTCTTTCGAATTTCCAGGTGTGGTCAGATGCCCATATAGCATTTTTATCATATTTAAATGTTAATATAATTATGTGCAGTGAGGTTCAATAGTGAGCTAAGGTACAATCTACCATTTAAATGAAAGAAAAGGCTAGGGAAATACCCTCCTTGTTCTACAGAAGCTCTATCTACCAAAAACTATTATAATGATGCACCTTTCAACTATAAGTAATTTTGGCATAGTTATTTATAATTATAGTCTCGGGGGAAGAACCCTTGCTTGCTAATGTAAAACTATGTTTCTATTTTAATATTTGTAATTGATTCCCGGCCACAGACAACGTAACAAATTCTCAGATTGTTCATTTAAAGTTTTATTACAGATGTCTACTTTGATTATATCTGTATATATGTTCAACACCCTTTGTACAATTGCATGGAAAATTTTCTCTGTTTATAATTTATTTTAGTCAATTAAATGTTTTGGGCTTTACCTACGTCGTCAATATTTATTTCAATGAAATGCTTTCAAGGAAGGAGTGTTTAGTACATTTATGTATATTGAACTCCTTTATATAATTACCTATGTTCCACATCTACAAATCTATGCATTTGTGTTATCTTAGATTATCATAGTTTTGGTTTAATGACACATTCTCAGTTCCCTTTTAAAAGGTTTGCAAACTATTTGGACTAAAATTTGCTAGAAAGTGTAGTTTTTTTTTTTCTCTTTGGGTAATATATTTTGATATAATTTATAGTAATAGTATAGTTCATATTTTTCTTAGTTTTGATGCAAAAAAGCTAGGTAATTTCCCATGTAAATAAAAAATTAAGATGAAGGTTATGGGACACATATTCAAACTTGAATGCTAGGAAAAACATAGTGATGGGGATCACTTGTGCTTCATTAATGGCTATGGAAATTGACAACAGAATTAGAAAAGGAAACGTGACATTAATTGGCATTTTATTTATGAAATAAAGGAAAATATGAAAAAAGGGAGATGAAAAGTCATAAATTTACATGAGAGGGAAATTGCAGGAAAAATCTAGGAAAATGAAGAAAAGAAAGGCCTCAATGATAAAAACGGATTCTCATGATCAGTTCTCAGCTTTTGGTAGTTCATCTTTTGAAAGTTCAATTTTGGAGCTCTCTTCTATTTTCTCATTCTCTCATAATTTTGCACATTTAGAGAAATATTGGAACATTCTAGTAGCACTCTAGTATTCATTGGATTTCGAAAAAGAAGGGAAAGGAAAGTAGGGAATCACAAGGGAATAGGTGGATCAACAACTACCACTGCATTACTTTTCAGTTAATAGGCTTCGTGTGTGATTTCCCTACTAATTTATGGATGCACGGTATATGTATATGGTTTTCAGGTTATGTGTTGTTATTGACATGGAGATTTGTCTGGATTGACGGTGGTTTTAGTTAGGGAAAATTCTAAGCATGAAAATTTGTCTTAAAGTTTAAAAACATTGGCGAATCTTACTAGTCCCCAAATTCAAAACTATAAAATGTTTGTTGGTATCTTCGTAAAAAAATATTAATTTATAATAATTTTATATATATCTTTTATACAATTTTCGCAATTTTTGAGGTAAAAAAAAAATTATACCATAAGATTTGGGCAATTTGTTTTTAGAAAAATATGGAAATTGGTGAATAATTTTTTTGGAAAAGACATGCAAAATTAACCCACTGGTGAATATTAACCCCTAAAATTTTCCATGTTTTTAGCCTTGCCTTTTCATTTCCTTCATAGCCATGGTGTTGTGGTTTTTTTCTCTTGATTTTTTTTTATGGCTAGTGCTCATAACTCCTCATTTCTATGGATTGGAACAAACATTGTCAAAGCCCTGGAACAACATTGGTTGAATTACTATTCCTAGAGCCTAATTTGGGACAAACACTTTGGAGCCCTTGGTGGGTTGAGTTACTAGTCCCTAGAGCCAAGTTGGAAAAATAGTCTAAAGTCATAGAATGTTGTCGGTTGAGTTATTAGTTCTTGGAGCCCTCAACAACTTAGCTACAAATTGATTGGGTTGGTGTTTGTGATGTCTCGTCGTGAGGTGGAATAACTGGTAGAGGGTGGAGGTGGTTTGGCCTATGGAAGCCCTAGTTTGTCCTTGGTAGGTTTATTCCATGAGATGCCACATCCATGTTTAGAATATGGCATGGGGCTGATCGACTAAAAGAGAAATTTGGTTTATACCAATCAATGGTTGGGTGGTACGTGGAAATCCTTGAATTGGTTGCTAATTTCATATGTTAATAAGGTTTATTCTTCTATTGTGATTAACGAGAATTCATAGTGATTATGTTGGTGATATTATGGATGAGTTTCCATGGTTTCTATGTTGGTTATTTACTGGTTATATGATGTGTATTATTTATGGCTCTTGTCATGAATGCTTTATCTATTGATTGGCTGATGAATGCATTGACTAAAAAATGTTATTATAGCTATTATGAGAGGGATTCTTTGTGATTTCATATAATATTTAGACTCCTATGATCAAATATGCATTTATGACTTGTATTTTACATGTTCTCCATATGTTTTATGACATGACTACCATGGTTAGGCCTACCTAGGTCAAGTTCTCCCTTCAAGTTTTAATGCATAGCCCTTTTTCATGCCATTAATTATTTTCATAAGTCCTAGGAGGTTTTGGGTAGTGGCCTGGAGGCTGACGTGGAATTTTGGTTCAGATATCAAGGCAACAACCTCTGAAGTAGACAATTTGGGTCACAACCACACTTAGGTAGGGTTATGAGTGTGATTGAAGGCATTTTCATGCATGCAATTAGAGGTTAAGTTGTTTGGAAAGGAGCCCCAAATCAAGGTTGGTGAGCTAGGGTGGATCTCTCGCTCTTGAGTATCCCTATAGCCTTGAGCATCCCTGTGAGATGTGAGTCAGGTGCGAGTTGTAGGCCCTAACTTCTTAACTAGAGCTAGGAGGTTAGTTCATGTCATAGTAACTCTCCTCTCATGTTTACCCTCGTATCCTGGTGAAACAAGGTAAATGTGGCAGTGGTGGTTATAGATTGGTATCATAGCTTCTAGGTTCAAGCACTTGGAGTGGATGGGTAGAATGTGTTTGGAATGCATGCATGACAATTGTATATGTGTTTGTTATGCATGCATTGTGATGGTCATTGTTGCAGTAGTTTCATCATGTAGAGGTGGATGATGTTCATGTTGAGATGATTGATATGCTGATTTCATGATATCTATATGTGTGTGTGTGTGTGTGTGTGTGTGTGTGTGTATGTGTGTGTGTGTTTTTCTAACGCAGATTAATTTTACAGATGAGATAGCCTCTTCTAAACTTCACTATGGTGCGTTTGACTATGTTTTTATTTGGTTATCTCACATGTTATGTTTGCAATAAGCATATTATCAAAATGAAAATAAAAATGGTGGACAAAATTCAAGTGATTCTCCCTACATATCCTATGAATAACATGGTGATGAGTTATCCCCTAACATAGTACATATATTGATAACTTTGAAAGAAGAGATCATAAGTTGTAAGGAAAATAATGAAAATGCCATTTAGTCACAAGAAACTTTCCAGAGAAGAGGAAATGTAGAGAGAGATTAATTCAATCATCCTTCAGAGTCTACCAGATTTGTATAGACAAGGACCACTTAGGATCAATCGTGCACATGAGGAAAGGACCAATGGGGCATATGGAAGTAGGTCTTAATCATGATAAAAGTTTGACAAGGATGAAACAGTTAGAGATGGTAGGTTCTTGGATACACCTGATATGAGGGGTAATGACCATGGGTTCTATTCTAGTTCTAGTTCCAAGAGACATCATCGTAATCACCATCACCATCCATATAGGAGGAGTGAAAAGTAATACTTGCTATAGGAGTTCATGAAAGCAAAGCCTCCTACATTTAATGGAGAAATTTTGGAGTCAAGAGATGTAGAAGCTTGGTTTCCTGGGATAAATAAGTTTCATTTATTGCATGATTATTCAGAAAACATGAAATCTAGGATAGCTACTTTCTCTATTAAAGGAAAATAAAACATCTGGTGGGAAGATGTAGGGAATGTTAGATGCGTTCGAGAAGAGGAGTTGATTTGGAGAGAGTTCGAGAGAATGTTTAGGAAGAAGTGTCTATCTAAAAGATATTATGATGAAAAGGAAATGAAATTCCATGACTTGAAGATAGGATCTATTACCGATGACGAGTATACTAATGGATTCATGAAGTTATTAAGATATGTGTCTTATTTTAAGGAGGAGAATGTAAAGATTCAAAGATTCATCAGTGGCTTGCTAGTATCATTCAAAGACAAGATTGAGTTTATGAGCCTAGATCACTGGAGGAACCATGAGAAAATTGGATCACTATTATGAGAAATAAAAGTGTAACGCTGATTAGAATTAAGATTGGAGAGGAAATGAGAAGAATAAAGCGATTTGGGACAAGAAGAGAATAAAACCTCAGGATACAGATGACTAGGAGAATGAAACAATATACAATAAATTCAATGCACTTGATAGAGTATAGGTATTTTAGTCCAAGGAATACAATAAGTGAGATGGCAGGAATCCTTAACTCTATTCTACTTGTGGCAAGGATCATCACTAGTATATAAGTGGCATTAAACATCGAGGAAAATGTTCCCCAAATGCGGAGGGGTTTGTAACAACCCTTGGATGATTTCCTATGTAAATTAAAAAGTAAGACTAAGGTCATGGGACACATATTTGAAGCTAAATGTTGGGAAAAACACAGTGACGAATGTTAGTGTTAGTATTTGCATCCTGCCATCGATGATAAAAAATCTTATTTTCATATCATTTTAAAGGTCCCACTCATAATTTTTTTTTATCACTCCACTAGGTCATGCAAAAAATTAGTCATTGATGGTAGTCCTAGTCCAAAAACATCACTCTTCCATAAATGTGATTACTTGCTAGCATAGTTTCATATCTTGTTGAATGTACATCACCCATAAACTTAATTTTATCATGACATTTGTATCAGTCATGAGTCCATCATATCATCTTGAAATTCAGTCCTTTAAGGTCTCATTAGGTTTTTTAGGGTTTTCAAGGTTTCATATGTCATTAGGGTTTCCAATGTTCCAATAAAACTATGTTCGATTGCATAAGACCAACAAGGGTGATCAAATAACATCTCTTCACCATGTGAAGATGATTTGTAAAGACGAATGCTTATTTCATCATGTAATTTTGAGTTCAAATGTAAATTTTTATATTTTCACTATATAATTTTATGTTATTCAATTTGTAATAAGATCATGACTACCAAGCTACCAATTCATAGTTCCACATGCCAAGCTTCAAAATATCAAATTCAACTGACAACTAGACTCAATGAGATTTTCAATGAGTTATCATGAGGTCAATTTGGAGTTGAGGAAGGCCTCCGAAAGTTGCCTGCAAGGCCACACTACATTTTTGCACCCCCATTCTGCACTCTTTGGCTAGTCTTGGGAGAATTGATTATTTAGAGGCTATCCTTGATTACTTTTAGTACTTTATAGCTCCATTGTGTACCCATGAGAGAGATATTTCCAATGAGCTATCATGAGATCGATTTGGACTTCCTGAAGGCACTCAAAATTTTATGTGAAGTCAGTGCTACACACTTGGACATCTCAAAGGCACACCTGTAGCATGCGCTACACACTTGCCAAATTTCACTTGCAAGCTTCAAAACTTTTTGTAGGTCCTCCAAACCCTCAGAAAAGGGTTTCTCAATATCCTAGAAGGTAAGTAACATCTAATGCCACCTCTTAGCATTCCTAAAGGCAAATTTCGTTGTGTTTGATTGTTCTATAAAAATTTTGTGTCTTCCTTTCTAAAAACCCTAGTTTCATTCCCAATTTCCAAATATACTTCCTAAGACTTGCACTACCCTTCCTACATATCTAAAAAAACCTATCTCTAAACTTACACTACCATTCCGTTTCCCTGGAGCCATTTATCCTCTAAACCCTAATACCTAGGTATCTCAATTCGCTAGGATCGCAAATCCCACAACATTTCTGCTCCATGTCACCTCCCTCAACTTCATAATCACTTCCCCCATCTCTCTAATTTTTTACATCCCATTCACCACTGCCTAAATCTACATTTCACTACCAATTTCTCTCCTTAGGGTTCCTATCCAGGACACTATGGAAGAAGAGAAACATAGATATCATGGAGGAAGAAGAAAGGGAAGAGAGAAGGCAAAATAAGGGAGGAAGGATTAACCAAAATTTGGAGAAGGTCTAGGAAAAGGTGAATAAAGACAATGACATTCAGTGAAAGATGGCAAAGCATTTTGCCATGAGGGAGAAAATTGTAAGGTCAAAGCTTAAGAGGGAAAATAACAAAATTGAAACCCTAACCATACAAGAAGAGAAAAGGAAGCTTGAAATACTAGCTAAGGCATCATTCATTGCCTAACATACCTCACAACATTCCACGGATCAAAGTTTGAAGAATTTTGAGAAATTTTGAAAATTTTGGAGTTTTTAGCATTTTTGGTAGTTTTGCACCAATCACATTGGCAAAAGCGTAGTGCCTAGAGATCTCCAAATGCAAAATGGCCACAACCATTAGATTTAGAAGGCTAAATACAGTCAGGAAAACCACTTTGCTAAGCTTTTTTGGGTCAACTATGTAGTCAAAGGGTCAAAAATCGACCAAAAAATCATGTTTCTGCCCTCTTTTGGAGGCTGGCAATGTGCTTTTGAACAATCTTGGGATAATCAACCTTTTGAGGGTAAAAACTTAACCATTTTGGAAAATAAAGGTAGATATGGAAACTCACCAAGACAGACTTTCCACTAAGCTATCCTAGGCTCAATTTGTACACCGGCAAGACTCGAAACAGTGGAGATGAATTTGGTGTTGTGGTTAGCACAGTGGCACTACACTTTTAATAAAGTTTTTTCTAAGTTTCATCATGTTGTAAGTTTTCTCATTTTTGATAGTTTGACCTTGAAAACTCATGTTTGTACCAATGTAATTGATTGATGTAAATGTAATAATGATGTTTTAAAGTTACCTAGGGTAAATACATTGTATAAATGCCATCATGAAGTCAAATGAATCAGTTTCATTTCAATTAGCAAGGAGCCACTTGGGCCTCCCTACACTCTAGGTATTAGTTCATATTTTTGTGGATCTCTTCCTCAACTCAAGGATTCGATCCCTGAGGATGAGACAAGGTTGTTTTAATGTCTATATCATTTCATTCTTCACTCTTGGAGGAGGTTGGAATCAGTTGGATGTTGTATTGATTAGAGACACTATTGTATTAGAATTTGGCTAGTTTTAATAGATGAGTTGCAGCTATTTCCTTGGGATACCTGTGGTATGAACATTTAGCATTGTTCCTTCTATTGTATCATATGTTTGAATGTGTTGTTTATTCTAGCAATCATTTCATGTCTATTTTGTGATATTTTTCAAGTTGATGAACATAATTCATGAGTTTTCATTCTTTGTTTTGGGGAAACTTTCATAGTATGTATCATTTCTTTAGTTTAGGAAAAATTCATGTGTTTTCATGCTTTTCCTAGCTCCTCATCATTCTAATTCATCTGACACATGTACCCTTAAGTGTTATGTTTCTTTCCTACCCTACCCCTTTAAATGTCTATAATCATATCTCATTTTTCTTGAGCTAGTTCTTGACTTAATCCTCATCTAGCAACCCAATCAAACAAAAAAAACCCTCTACACTTTATACCTAGCCTAAAACCCTAATCCATCCAACCCTCTTGGCTATGATTTTTTCGAGAGATCGCTCATTGACTTGGTATGTCTAGATACCATGTCAAAAGGTTGGTATGTGGTTACCTCAGCTGGACTCTTCCTTAGCCTTGGAGATTTGGAGGAGTGATAACGTACTGGCGCCATTGTCGGGGAAAAAAGATTCATTTTTGCTGGGTGTGCAATGAAGTTTAGATTTGATTGCTGATGATGGAAAGTTATTATGCACACGAAGGCTGAAATCATTCACCAGGTGACGCCAAATCAGTTTCAAAATCAAATCCAAAGAGTCAACTGGAGGATGAACCTTGCTAAGAAATATGAAAGGACAACATGGGAAGATCAAGTATTCAATTTGGACTTTTATTCAAGACATCATGTTGTTTATCATGAAATATCTCTTCTCCTTTCCTTAGAGTTTCCATAAATTTTTCCAAGGTATATTATATTTGAGGAAACATCACGAAACTCCATTAGATTCATTTCCTTTGAAGGTTGTAAATACAAATTCCTCGTATGCCTTTGATCTTGCTTGAGACACTTTTTCCGAATCTTATGATGACCATCTTCATATTGATGAACCTCAAGAGATCAAGATTGGACATACAACTTTTGTACATACTCCTACACCTTGTAAAATTACAGATAGATACAAACCACTCATTGTACCTCCTATACTCCACACTTTCCTTGAAATTCATTACCTATATCTAACAAGGTTTTGATGGTGACTGTGAAAACGTCACTGTTGAGAGACATATGCATAATTTTGTGACTTTCTTCGACCTTTTTGAAGTTGATGAAGAGAATGTCAGTATTAGGTTGTTTTCTCTTTCTTTTCAAGGCAAAGGCAAGAGTTGGTTCAAAAACGTATTCGCTGCAAGCATCTCAGATTTCCCGCAGTTTATCAAAGTTTTGCTTGATAAGTGGGTAGTCAAAGAAAACCCTTTCCTAATTCTAGAATAGTATGACAAGCTGAAAATACAGCCATGGGAGATAGTACAACATTTATTTCCAGATTCAATCGTGTTTATTGCTCGATACCTTCCAATATAAGACATCCTCCCGGCTCAGCTCTATTACAGTACTTGGATGCCTTTGATCCAGAAATGGAGTTTCATCTGAGGGAAAGGAACCTTCCAACACTGAAGAGATGCAAAACAGTGCAGTAGATGTAGAGGATAATTTGTTGATCAGAAGGGAAAAGTTGAAGGAAGAAAATTGGGAGAACATAGATGTAGAGCACCTGACATCTTCAGAGGTAAAGCTCGAAATTTTGGTGAGTGTAGTGGAGGAAATGATGCAAAATATAACTACGAGAGATGAATTTCCATTCAAGATAACTATGACCCACTTATCCCGGAAAAAGAAGAGGTTACTAGCCCTAAACACTTGCCTGCTAATCCCAGATACTATAGATCATAAAATGGATTTAGTGAACAATTGAAGGAGAAACAATTTGCTAATCTAATGTGTATGTTTAATGACATTAATTTTGATGATTTTCCAAAGTTTGATCAATCTGATGGTGATTATGCTCTCCAAACAGAAGCTAATCTTACAGACCAAGCAACAACTTGTTTGTGGGAGGAGGAAGTTTAGTTTTAGCATATCAAATACAGTGATCAGTCGATGCATATCATCTGGGGTGGTGAGGAGGAAAGTGCATAAAATTTGGAAGTAAGTGAAGGGTATTTGCCTCTTTATTTTACTTCATTTTAGTTCATCAGAGACAACTTTGATGCAATCAGAAATCAACAATCATTAAGTTTTAATCTTGACAATCAAAAGGATAGTGAAATTCTCGATCAAAACTCCTTACCCTTGCATTTATCCTCATTTTCAAAAATAAGAGAAAAATATAAGCAAGCAAATAAGCGAGTGGACAACAATATAAATAATAAACCTTCTCCTAACTTTATTTTTGAGGAAATCATTTGTGACATAGAATCATCCTTAGCTCTAGATTTAGAGCCACCAAATTCCATTGAATTTCAAGTTGCTGATGAACGCTTGGAAGATGAAACATATAATCAAATGAGGCAAGATTATTCTGTACCATTATGTTTTGAAGAAATTCAATTTTTAAAGGAAAATTTCATAATATCTCTAAAGCAAAAGATGGGAAGCCTCTAGAAAGTTATGCAGTCTCATTAGAACCAATGGAAAATAGGTTGTAGTGGTCTTTTCATTTTTTTCATGACCCAATAGATGATGTGTTGGATAATATCTACAGTAAAAGTCCTTCTCCATTAATTAACTGTGAGCCTGAAAGGACTATTTATATAAACTTGATCCGACAGCCGGTTTCTTTGTCATTTTCAGTAGGAGTCTCATTACAAAGTTCATCCAAAAATTTGCAATCGTATCAGGATAGTAATGAAGAAGAGTTTTTTTTTTGTTGTGGACCATCAAGAAAAAATAGTCATTCATGAGTTTCAAGATCCTTTTGTCAACTTGTTGTAGTCATCAAGGGAAGAAAGCATAGATGTTGGGAAAATTTTAAAATCAAGGTACGAAGACTACCTAGAGCAGAACAATAATGTATTATATGGGTTGGAAATCAATATGTATTGCTATGAAGATCCTTTTGCAACAATTTTGAGTTCAGCTCGAGGTTTCACGCTTTGGAATTTCATTAATATTCAATATGATTTCAAGATTTCATGGGAGTTTCCTTTTAGTAGTTCTCTCTTCTTACTCATAAGCAAGCACTTGCAGGGAATTAAAATAGCAGCGAGAATGCTTACATGGTTGCACTATCTATTCCATTTCACATGATCAGGTGATGAATGCATCATTTACAGTAGGTATGGTTGAATAAGCTCAATTCTGAGCATATTTTTTCAGTTAGTTTTGAGTGAGTATCGAGTTAGTTTATTGAGTCAAGTTTTCAGTATTCAATTAGTATTTAGCTTTTGACTCCATCCCCAATGGATAGGCACTTGGTCTATGGTGTTCTTGGCACCTCCAAGGAGCTACCATCCTCGTCTACAGCCAATTCTAGTGTCAGTATTTGTATCCAGCTATCAGTGAGCAAAAATCCTCTTTTCATATGATTTTAAAGGTTCCACTTAGTTCTTTTTTTATCATTCCACTAGGTCATGCAAAAAATTGGTCAGTGATGGTAGAATCTTCCCTAAGTGTTATTACTTAACGACATAGTTTAATATCTTGTTGACTGTAAATTATCCATAAAGTTAATTTTATCATGCCATTTGTCTTAGTCATGAGGTCATCATGTAATCTTGAAATTCAGTCCTTCAAGGTCTCATTAGGTCTTTTAGGGTTTTTGAAGGTTTCATTAGGTCATTATGGTTTCCAAGGTTCCAATAAAACTCCATTCCATTGCATAATACCAACAAGTAAAGGGTGATCAAATAACATTTTTTCACCATGTGAAAACTATTTGTAAAGATAAATGCTTATTATATCCTGTAATTTTGAGTTCAAATGTAACTTTTTATATTTTCACTGTGTAATTTTATGTTATTCAATTTGTAATAAGAATATGACTCGCAAGCTACCAACACATAGTTACACATTCCAAGCATAAAAATATCAAATTCAAATGACAGCTAAACTGGAAGATCTTACAAATGAGCTATCATGAGCTCAATTTGGAGTTGAGGACGACCTCCAAAAGTTGCCTCCAAGAACACACTGCATTTTTGCACCACCATTCTACACTTTTTGACTAGTCTCGGGAGAATTGATTTTTGAGGGGCTATAATTCATCACTTCAGTTCTTGATAGGTCCATTATGTACCCAAGAGATATATATTTTTAACGAGCTATCATGAGCTCAATTTGGACTTTGGGAAGGCACTCAAAAGTTTATTTGAATTCAATATTTCACACCTCGACATCTAGAGGGTGCACCTGTAACATGTGCTGCACACCTGCCTAATTTCATTGCATGATTCCAAACTTTGTGTAGGGATTCCAAACCCTAAAAAATGTGTTTCTCCATCTACTATAAAGTAAGTAACATTGAATTCCACCTCTTAACATTCCTAAAGGCAAATTTTAGTGGTGTTTGAATCCTTTATAAAAAATTGGTGTCTTCCTCGCTAAAAAGTCTAGTTTCATTCCCAATTTCCAAGTATACTTCCAAAGACTTTCAATACCCTTACTACATATCTAAGAACCCTATACCTACCCTTACACTACCATTCCCTTTCCCCAGAGCCCTTTATCGTCTAAACCTTAAGACCTAGGTATCTCAATTCCCTAGGCTCCCAAATCCCACAACATTTATACTCCTTGTGACCTCCCTAAATTTAATAATCCCTTCCCCCTTCTCCCCAATTTTTTCCATCCCATTCTCCACTACCCAAACATACATTTCACTCTAGATTCATCTCCCTATGATTTCTTGCCAAGACACTATTGAAGAAGAGAAATATAGATTTCATGGAGGAAGAAGAGGGGGAAGAGAGAAGGCCACATAAGGGAGGAAGGATTAACCAACATTTGGAGAAGCTCCTCGACAAGGCTAAAAAAGAAAATGACATTCAGAGAAATATGGAAAAGCATTATACAATGAGGAACAAAATTGCAAGGTCAAAGCTTAAGAGGCCATATGCTAAAATTGAAAGCATAACCATGCAATAAGAGAAAAGAATGATTGAAATCCATTTTGAGGTATCACTCATTTCCTAACATACCTCATCAACCTTCCAAAAATAAATTTTTGAATAAGTTTAAGCAATTTTGAAAATTCTGGAGTTTTTTTCATTTTTGGTAGTTTTTGCATGAGTCACACTACCAAAAGCACAACGACCTAGGCATTGTGCTTTTCATAGAGACCTCCAAATGAAAAATGGATACCCCCATTAGATTTAGAAGGACAAATATAGTCAGGAAAAGCACTTTACTAAGCTTTTTTGGGTCAACTGGCCAGTAAAAGGGTTAAAGAACACCCAAAAAATCATGTTTCTACCTTGTTTTGGATGCTCGTGCTACGCTTTCGACCAGTCTTGGGATAATCAACCTTTTTATTGTCACAAATCAACCATTTTGGAAACTAAAGCTAGATAGGAAATTCTTTCCAATGAGCTATCTTGGGCTTAATTTTGACACAGGGAACACCCTCAAAAGTGGAGCTGGAGTTAGTGCTACGCTCAGGATAGTGGCGCTGTGATTTTGACACAAATTTTTTGAGTTTCATCATGTTGTAAATTTTCTCACTATTGATAGCTTCACCTTGACCAATCATGTTTATACCAATTTAATAACGATGTTTTAAAGTTACTTAGGGTAAATACATTGTATAGATGTCATCATGAAGTCAAATGAATCACTCTCATTGTAATTTGGGAGGAGTCATTTGGACCTCCCTACACTCTAGGTATTAGTTCATATTTTTTTGGATCTCCTCCTCAACTCAGGGATTCGACCCATGACGCTGAGACAATGTTATTTTAATGTCTATATCATTGTTGGATGTTGTTGTATTGATTAAAGGCACTTTTTGTATCGAAATTTGGCCAGTTTTAATAGATGAGTTGCAGTTATTTCCTTGGGATACTTGTGGTATGAACATTAGCATTGTTTCTTCTATTATCTCATATGTTTGAATGTGTTGTTTATTCCAGAAATCATTTCAGATCTATTTTGTGACAGTTTTCAAGTTGATGAACACAATTCATGAGTTTTCATGCTCAGTTTTGGGGAAAATTTGATAGCATGTAATCATTTCCTTATATGAGGAAAAATTCATGTGTTTTCATGCTTTTCCTAGCTCCTCATCATTCTAGTTCATCCCACACAAATATCCTTAGGTTTTAGGTTTTCTACCTACCCTGCCCCTTTCAATGTCTGCAATTATATCTCACTTGCCTTGACCTAGTTCTTGACTTAATCCTTATCCAGAACCCCAATAAAACCAAAAGAACCCTCTGCACTTTATACCTAGCCTAAAACCCTAATCCATCAAACCCTCTTGGCTGTGATTTTTTGGAGAGATCCCTCTATGATTTGGTAGGGATAGATACCAAGTCAAAAGGTTAGTTTGTGGTTACCTCAGCTAGACTCTTCCCCAGCCTTGGAGATATAAAGGAGTGATAACATACTGGCTCCATTGCCGAGAAACAAAATATTCATTTTCCCTGGGTGTACGACAAAGTTTAGATCTGATTGTTGATGTTGGATAGTGATCAGGCACCGAAAGGCTGAAATCATTCACCAGGTGACTCCAAATCAGTTTCGAAATCAAATCCAAAGACTGCACTAGAGGATGAACCTTGCCAAGAAATATGAAAGGACATCATGGGAAGATAAGGTATTCAACTAGGACTTTTATTCAAGACATCATGTTGTTTATCCTGAAATATCTCTTCTCTTTTCCTGATACTTTGCATAAAGTTTTCTGTTGGGTCCCTATAATACTAGTGATTACCCCATTACTATTGTAGTTGTACCCTTTATTAATATTTTTGTGCCCCTATTATGCCCATATTTTTATTACTGTGCTGCATAGAATCCCTCTATTGTTATTTTTGTGGCTTTGTATTATTATTGTTTGGTCGGCTGGGTTATATTGTGACTCCTTAGACTCCTATATATAGAAATGAGGCTTTGTCATTTGGATCATCCAAGAATTTTTCATTTATGTAATGTAAAAGAGGTTTCCCCCTGGAAGAGGTTGAATTCTAAGGCTTTGATCTATCTTTTCTATCTTTTCTTGAGTTGGTTTCATAACATTTGGTATCAGAGCTTTGGATTCTAGGGTTTTGCTGCTCCAAATAAGTCATTGTGGCATTTTCGCTATAACGTTTTTTTTGTGACGTTTCAAAAGCTAAGAAAAAGACCCATTTGATAATAAATTTTGCTGAACCTCGGGTCCAAATTTCGGAGCTTTTCACACTATATTTGCGGAGATATGATCTAAGGAAGTTGGTCTTTTTGCAGACTCCTGAATTACATTCCAAATAGGTGACCTGGGAAAAAGTTTCATAACTTTCTCTCTGAGCATCAGATTGAAATTTTGTAAGATGCTGCAGAAAGAGGACAAACTGTAGTTTCTGGTATATTCTTTTTAGAGCTAAAAGTCGAAACAGTGACTCGTGGAACATCGTACAAGTTCACTCTACTGAACTAGTCTATAATCAAGTCACTATGGTAGATTTCCCATAACCCTTCCTTGGAGAATCCAATTTGGATCAAACTGGTGGCATTTGAAAGAGGACATAGAGGGCTACCGCAGTTCACAATTTTAGAACTAGATGGTCCGAAAGTACAGAGATACATCAGAGGCAATATTGAGCTCCTACAAAGTGAAAAAAGGTGTGTAGATTCTTTTAAATTTTTGCTTAAGCTTGGTTTGAAAATTTATTTTGAAGAATTCAGAAGGCATAGTAGAGCATTATTATCTGTAACTGATGCCCCGAGGAAAGAAAATGAAAAAACCTAATAAGCAACCTGAAAGCAGTAGCATGACTCATGAAGAAGAGGAAGAAATGCTACGTGATATATCAAAATTACAAGACCAAGTGCAACAAATGCCAGTCTCACAAAAGCTAACAGAAGCTAAGATAAATGGCATACAATCTAAGATAAGGGGTGTGGAAGCTAAGATGGATGATTAGAAGACAGATTTGAAGATAAACATGGAAGAATTGAAGATAAATATGAATAAGTTGCTACAAGAAATGGTCACTAATGGTGAAAGGGTAGTAAAGGAAACTCATGATGAGAACAAAAGAAATGTTAATCATGATTCCATAGACCCTAATGTTGGAACGAAGACCCACCATATTCCAAAAATCGATATGTGGAAGTTTGATGGCAAGGATCCCGCAACATGGATATTACAAATGGAGCAATTTTTCGATCTCAATAATGTGCAAAGCACACAAAAGGTATGTATTGCAACTTTATATTTGTAACCAAATCAGTTTGTATGGTATCAATGGCTTTGATCTCGTAAAAAAATTATCACTTGGGCAATTTTTATGGAAGAATTGACAGCACATTATGAGGATACAAAAAGAAACACTTTTTTTAGCCAATTGATAA